>JAQFZN010000592.1:0-26478 GCA_034687075.1 Geophilus carpophagus
ATTTTTAATTTTATTTTTATTTGGGTCAATGAAATTGAGGATTTTATCTCATTTTTTATATCGATTAAGTGATTTTCTTCGAATGTTGTTGCACAAATAGAATAGATGCATTGAAATTGGATAAATGATGTCAATTTATAGTACAGTGCTCCTATTCTACTGCTGGAAATTAAATGGTAATGTGATTACTCAAAAGAGGGAAAGTTAACTGTAAACGTTGTCATCTGATACGATTGATTATAGAAAAATTAAATAACAATTTGTATCTTAACTTGAGCTAAACTGATATAAACTGCATTTACTTAATCAAATGTAACTTCTATTCAATGGTAAATGAATTATTGTACTTAATTCAATTTATTTAAGTAAATTTATAATTTTTACTTAACTAAATTGAATACTAAAGTCGGACTATTTGAAAATTGAATATTCCATCGAATATTTGTCCGATTTTCGAATATTCAATCGAATATTGGTCTGATTTTCGAATATTCGATCAAATATTTGTCCGATTTTCGAATAATTGATCAAATATCTGTCCAATTTTCGAATATTCGATCGAATATATGTATAAATAAATATATAAAAAAAATATGTAGTAAAAAAGAAATGGTGATTTGCAGTTTTAAATGTTGAATTTGCAATTTTAAATATTAAATTTTCATTTAAGTCTTCACTATTTTTTTAATTAAATTTATTTCAAAAATGAAATATTAAAAATAATATTCCTTACTCAAGATTTCTGAATATTTGATACTATTTGTTACTTGAGACTTTTTGGTATTCCGCACATCCCTAGTTTATATCCATTTATTTCTATTAAAATGCATATTAAACTACCATCACCATTGAAAATCAAACTCTTGGGTTTTTCAATTAGTAAGATTTTATGACCAAAAAGTAATACAAAAAAATTGATTCGCATTTGTTGCTTATATCACACAGCCACTGTTATTAATTTTTTCTCTTTAATGTATAAATTTGAGGTTTTGAGATTTGTTGATTCAGTCAAGGGTTGTTTGATGCAATGTGTAGTGTCACTAATGTGCAAACCAAACAGTATTCCTCGGGTCAAAGGAGTTGTGTGCTAACTGTTAAACTGTTGTTTGACCATGCAAAAGATGTGTGCTTTAATGGCGCAGCAATCTCGTAGGTCATGTGAAAGCAAGATGTGGTGTTTTCAAACGAGAACATATGTTTTGGTTGCAAAAAAGCCTCAAATTTGAATTAATTACAGAAACCACATGTGTTGGGAACACAACTTTGACTTAGTTGTCATCAGATCTTGAAGTTTGTTATGAATAAAGAAATTAGTGAAAAGTACTAAACTGAAGCTATTAAATCGACGTAATAATTAGAATAGTGAAAATGGTAGAAAATTTAAAATAAAATTAGCATATCGGTTGCTAAATGCAAAATTTACGACGGTTACTGATATCTCGGCTCGTAAATTTTCAATAAATTTCGAACAAATTGAATTATTTCATGTTGTTGGCTTTTGGCAAGAGGTGGCGCACATGGCTAGACAATGCTATGGTCAATTGTGGCCGTTTATATCGATCGAGCCCATTTTCAATACCTAATTAGATAATGGCGGGCTCATGAAAATGTAACGACAGTGGCGCCACAGAGACTGCCCCCGACAGGCGGCGTTGTCGATCAATCTTATTTTGATGAAGGAAAACATTCCCCTAGTTCCCTCTCAATCTTAATTTTACAGTCCCAACCCCTTAATTTCACCACCTCATATTTCATCATCACTTACAAACATGTAAAATTAATACCGAAACAAAAACTAGCCAACAAACTTGAAAACCCATAACTTCCATCCACGAAAAAAAATAAAAAAATGGAAAAATCGAAAAACAAATTATAAAAAAGACAACACATGCCAAGAGACCCGTTGGCAATTGTATTGATACAATAGGCGCCACCACTCCCAAGGTACCTAGCAGTTGCCGTCTCCCATAGCAACGGATGTCAAATCAAAACGCCCAGTCAAGACAGCATGGAGCCGCAGATGAGAGGAAAAAATATCCTCAATCGCGATTGGCAACCCCTTGGAGACTTTGTGATTGAAAATTGTCAAATGGGGAATTGCCAGATTGAATTTCAACCTCTGATACGAAAATAATCGACTTAGTTTATTTATAAAAAAAAAATAAAAATCAATTAAAAATATTTTTTAAAATTTTTTATTAGGAAATTTAAAAAAATATTGTTATTGTTGTTGTTGTAGATCATGTGGATGATGTTTGGTTTGATAATTAGTGGGATGGATTGGTGCAACGCCAGTCGAGGGATTGATTTGTAAATATGAGTATGTTGGTCGCGTCGGCGGCTCGAGGAGATGTCATCATCGACGCTGCTTATTGGTAGAAAGGGGAGGGCACGTGACTGGCGCTGCTTCGTCTGTGAATTTTCAGACGCCATGGTGTTGCAGAGTAAGTAGATCTCGATTTTAACCATCAATTTTCGAGATTTTTTCTCGATTCAGGGTTAGTTAACGGCTAGTTGAGAGGGAGATTAGGGCTCGGGGTTGTTGGGGGTTAAATGGGTGTGGTGTTGATTGGGGATTTAATTTTTTTATATCTGAAAGATTAAAATGAAGTATGGTGTATGAGAAGCTGTGTTAATGTTGGCATTAGTCGGGTTTATTACCGAGATATGGGTTTTTTGGGGTGAGTTTTAATGGTTTTGGTATTAATGTTGTTGGTTTGTGGGTATTAGTTGAGTTTGGAAGATGTTTCTTTGCGGGTTTTTCATGCGGTTACCCTGGAAACAGTGATTATGAGAGCCACGCTGCAGAATGTCGCACTGCACTGCACAGGGCGAATTGCCATCTCATTTTTTTCTTTTTGTTTTATCTGTTTTTTGACAAAATTATCTTTTGTCTATTGAATAATAATTACTACAAAATAATGAATTATATAAAAGAATTTTAAAATATTTGTATTTAATTTATTTAATTTTTATTTTTCCTGATTAAATAAAAAGACCTTGAGTGCAATGATGTGGTGAGTCATAGAAAAATGTAGGAAAAACCCCGCCTGTTGGATAGCTTCACTGTATGATTCACATCCAGGCAAGCCTACTCCAAGGGGATTAAAGAAAATGTTATTTTTAGTTTATTTTTATTTTTATTTGAATTTAATTTGAATTTTTTTTTTTACATGAAATTTGAGAGAAAATTGAGATGGAAAATGGCGATCGATTTAAAGAGTCAAGTTGAATCTAAAAAACGAGAAAGAGGATTTAAAATGGGAAATTGTCTCTTATAAGAGATAAAAGTGGACTCGGAATTTTCCTATTTCTATCCATTTGATACGAAATCTGTTAATTGAGTGTGGAATTTACGTGGCCCTGGTCTTGCTCGCACCATTAGACGTCATCTTGTCGATTGGATTTGCCTCGTTCCAGGTCCTTGTGGGATCAGTCGGTGCCGTTTGCAGGTGCCGTAAAAATTCACTGAATTATTTCTAAGCTGCAACTTGTGCAATTACTTGGTTCATTTTCTCAGCAAAGATCAAGAAAGCGAAGAATTTTAGAAAAAAATATTTTGAAAAGAAAACAAATGGAAGGAAAAAATGATTTATCTTGTTTTGATTTTATTTCCTTTTTTCCTATGTGCATTGAATCGATGATTTGGGTCATCGACCAGTTACTGCAGTTTTGTTCTGTTCACTTTCTCATTAATTTGGGTAATGATTACTTCACTTTGCCATATTTGAACATCTTTTTACGTTACCGGTTTCGACACACGTTATTTCGTCTCGCTCTATTGGAATTTTGCCAGCCTAATCGTGCGCTTCTTTTTACTTTAGCCCATTAAGGACTAAGTCGAGTCGATAAGCTCAAAGGGGAAAGATTATGTCCAAATGAATTCGAAGATTTAATTTTTTCTGTTTATTTTTTTTTTATTTAGAGAACAATTTGTTGGGTTTTTCTAACCCGAACTACCATTTAGACGACGCTGTCAACTGCAACACAAGCAACGAGCACGTTATTTATGATGAGTTGTACGACGAACTCGATTCCGTGTGCAATTTCCGTCGTGAAACCACCGTCAAGAATCGTCGTGGGTACGCCAATCTGGACCTCACTTCGATGGGAATTGATTTGGCTACAGGACCTACGACGACGACTGCCATCAAAAATCCATCTTCCTCTTTACAAGATAATAATAGGTATATAAAATGGAAATATTAATAAAAAAGAGGTTTTATTTCTATTTTTATTTATTTATTTTTTTTATTTTATTTCTTTTTTTAGTAACCGAGACGTAGACACCACCAACATTACCACAACCGGTCTTTTCGATGATGACAACCGCCGAATTCATCAAGAAAATGAAAATATGGTGAACTGCAACGGTTTACTCAACGATTTTTATTTAAGCAACCAAAGAAATCGAAGTCCCGATTTACTCGATATGTTAGTTCATTATTTAAATATTTATTTGAAATAATAATAAGAAGTTTTAAATAGAAATTAATCAAAATTGTAATTTTTTGATTAATTTGAATTCATTTTAAAAGAAATTGTTTTTCAATTTAATAATCATGGCGGATGGTGTTTAGTTTCGATCGAGATGTAAATGATCTGATTAGTTTTTCATTTAGAAACTTCTTGTATTGATTTTTGCTCATGGTCTTAATGCAAAATTTTCAGTTAAAATAATAATTTTTTAATGTCGATCGAGATTAGCGATTCTATCGATTCTATCATTTCCTAAATCCAAGCTGCTCTTGTTGCGGTCTTGACATTTCGAGGTAGAAGCTTCGAGGCGGATCGAAATCAATAAATTAACCAAGGAAAAGTTAATTAGCTCAGCTGGCAGCGTCATTACATGCTCTTAAAGCGTGTCTTATTTGAGAAACCACAAATGGCGATGAGCAATGACACATTTGATCTGTTTATTTATTTTTAAAATTATTTGACGCAAAATTTTATTGTTTATTTCAGTGAGGATCGCGGCATGGACATTAATTCACCCGATAGTAATGACAGTGGAATTCAAGCTCCAATCATAACTGACGAAAATCGGCAACTACATACTGATATATTTGGCATCCCAGTAAGGAGCACGGCGTCTTCCACCCCATCGGAACCTCCAAGCGATGATAAAACAACGCCAATTAGTGAAATTCCAAAAGAAATGGCTTTGCCTCCAGGATGGGAAAAACATGAAGGTTGAAATTTTTTTTTTAAAAAAAAATCTTTTGACAGTTTTTAATTAAATATTTTTATTTCTCTAATCTTTAGATACGGATGGACCTTATTACTGGCACATTAAAAGTGGCACTATTCAAAGGGATCCACCTCCACCCGCATCTTTAAATGCTGTGGAATTGATGAGATCAACTAGCAACTCTAACGACCCAATAGTATTTATGATAATATTAAAATTAGATACTATTTTACGAAATATTTTGATTATTAAATCCGTTACATTGTAAAATGGTGTCTATTACTCACGATTGAACTTAACGCGTGGGTTTATATATGATTTTTATTGATTTTGTTTAAAAATAGAGTCCAGTTAGTAACAATTCGACAATAACATCTTCGACTAGTTCTGTCACTACCTCGGAAATCACTTCTCCTAAAGTGGAAAATGTGGAATCGCAGTAAAATATCTAAATTAATTAATATTTTTTTAAATAAATAAATATATAAATATATATTTTTTTAATTTTAGACTACAAATGTGTCCCAGACTGTCCAGCGAGAAAGATAAACCAATTCGCTTTGCCGTGCGCTCACTTGGATGGGTCGAAATTGCCGAAGATGACCTTACCCCTGAACGGAGCAGCAAAGCAGTCAATAAGTGTATCGTGGATTTGTCTCTGGGACGCAATGATATTTTGGACGCAGTAGGTCGCTGGGGTGATGTAAGGATATATTGAATTAAATTGAAATGAATTAATTTACTAATTAATTAAATTTTGATTAGGGCAAAGATCTTTTTATGGATCTGGACGACACAAGTTTGAAATTAGTTGATCCCGAAAACTTAACTGTTTTGAACACTCAACCCATTCACACGATACGTGTATGGGGTGTTGGACGTGACAATGGCAGGTGAGGTCCAGTTTTGAGGGTTTTTTTTATTTATTTTTATTTATTTTTGTATTTATTTATTTATTTGTTTCTTTCTTAAACTATTATTTTTATTTCTACTTAATTTCCTGCATGGTTTTGGTCAGTAGGAGAATATTGTCAGGAAATTTGTACATGTTGTTTGAAATAGACAAAAGTTTGACCGATTTTCTCATGGTTCACCCGGTCTATTCTTTTTTTTTATTTATATGTTTACCCTTGTGCTTCTGTGTCCGGTTCGCGGGTTTAGGGAAAGGTAAAAATTCTAATACGAATCTCTTTCGTCATATATTTGTTCACACTTATTTTCAAATCTCATTTTTTATATTTTTCATCAATTTTTTCATTTTTAATTTGTTATTTATTTATTTCTGTTTTCCGTTATTTCTTTTCATCGCTGCTGTCTCTCACTCAGCTCACATTTGTCTTTGGCTAATCAACTAAACGATGCCAGGTTAATCTGCTGTTTTTTGCTTCTCTATTTTACGTAATAGTTTATTTAATTGTTAATGCAATAGTTTTTTCATGAATATTTTTTAAATTAACAAAAATGTTATAATTTTATTTTTATTTCTAGATTTTTAATTTTTATTAGCTTTTTTCCAGCTGACCAGTAAAAATGCATGTGAATTTATTTTATGAACTTTTCATGCATGTTTGTTGTGCTATTTATAACATTTGTTTATTATTATTATTATTATTAAAAAAATATAAAAATAGATTAAAATATTTTAAAATTTTAATTTCACTTGCATGAAGTCATTACTTCGTAGTAACATCAAATGAAGTTCAGTTACATTTCACCATCAGTTTTAATTTTAATTATAAATATTTTAAAGATTATATTATACTAACAATATTTTATTTTGAAGGGATTTTGCTTACGTGGCTCGCGATCGCGCTTCTCGTAAACACATGTGCCACGTCTTCCGATGCGACACCCCTGCACGAACCATCGCGAATACACTGAGAGATATTTGCAAAAGGATCATGTTGGAACGAACTATGTCTCAGTCGCTAGGACGTCAATTGGAAGGTGGAAGTAATAATTCCACAGGGCAGCGAAACTCAGTCGGTATTGGACGGACTGGTTTGCCAAGACCTACTAATTTGCCCACGGAACATCGTCGGTTCCATCACCGAATTCCTCACACTACATACACCGGTTGGAAATCATTTTTAATTAAAATCATTAAAAAAATATGTAAAAATTAATTTAAATCTATTTTTTAGCCCAATCATTTCCGACTCCAATGGAGGAACCGAAGAAAGTTCTCAAAGTGCGCTACGCAGGCGTGGTGCAAGTTCCACGTCCAAGTGGAATGGACATGTTGAACCAAGCGGTCGATCAATTGGCCCTCGCTTCTCCTTTGGAACAATGGCGTTATGTAAACGTGGCTGTAGCCCCATCTACTATCACTATCATTGAACAAGGCGTACGAATTTTTTTTGAATTTTAAAATTATTTTCAGTTAATTTATATGATTTTTTTTATTAGGAGGAAGGAAAATTAATTACTGAGTGTCGTGTTAGGTATTTATCGTTTCTCGGCATTGGGAAAAACGTCAAGTAAGTTTAAATTTTTTTATTTAGTTTATACAATTTGTGTAAATTATTTTTTGCTTTATATAGGCATTGTGCATTCATCATGAGGACTGCTCAAGAGCAGTTTATGGCGCATGTTTTCTATTGCGAGCCTTCTTCGGGGGCTTTGTGTAAAACGATAGAAGCGGCATGCAAAGTATATTTATTAAATAATTTTATTTGATTGGTATTTTTGAATAATTAAAAAAAAATTAATTATTTTTCACAGCTTCGATATCAGAAATGTTTGGATGCTCATCGTGAGGAATTAGAACAAAGAAATCTTGAATTACAAACCAACAAAGTGAGTAATTATAAAAATGATATAATTCAGTGGTTTCTTAATCATTTTCTCTTTCTTGTAAGGGAATTGGCGCTGCCTTGAAAAACATGCTGGGCTCTTTGGCGGGACGCAAAGTTCGCAATGCAGAATCGTGAAAGATGAAAATTTATTTGTTTTGATTTCAAATTCCTGCCAATCACGTCGTTTCTAATCTTAAGTCAATGGCATCAGCAATTTGTTTGTTGGGTTGTTGATTTTTGCTTTTGAATGAGAGGAACAAAAAAATTCCATAAAAAAAAAAACAAAAAAAAATATTTGCAGTCCCTCATCAGCGCCAAATTTTTCGCATTTGTGGCTTCACAAATAACCCTTACTACTCCTAGAGATTAAAGTCCACTTATATTAGCAGCTGATTAACTGTATTATATAAACAAGCAAGTGGCGTCATAAGCCCAGGCAGGTCAGGATTGGCAGAAAATGATTTTAAAAAGAAAAAAATGATGGGTTGGCCTTTTGTATGGACACAACTATGCACTTTGTGTTTGGACCAGTATTAAATTAATTGTAGAGAACAATATGCTGAGACACAGCATTTGTTTATTATTGTCAGTTAGTTGAAAGTTTGTTTTTAGTTTTGTACTTGAATGTTTTTCATATTCTATAATAATATTTAACAAAAGTGTGTACACTTTTTATACGTGGCAGCACATGTTAAAATAGTACACCAAATTTCCATAATTTGATGTCATTTTATTTAGGCAACTGAGTTTTTTATTACTTAAGTAGAGTTTTAATGTTTTATATACATATAATATTAATAATATATACATATTAGTTGTATGTACATATTTTTATAGTTTTATTTTGTTTTTATTTATCAAAATGCGGCATCTATGTGGTTTTAAGTGTGTTAGTTTGGAAGCTACAAATGCCAACAAATGTCTGCCTGGGATAAAGTCGCCTCTTCCCATCTTGGTCTTGGCTTTTTAATTTGCTGGAATGGACAAATTTCAGTCGTGTGGCTGCTTGAATAATAATGTCGTGCATCTATTGCCCCTGTATGTGTGTTTGATGTGAATGTGTGAGTGCGTGGGGGTCATTAAGTCCGCTTCTAAGCATATCGAGAAGTGGACTTAGGACCAGTATCGCCTTGTATATTCGATTAACCCTAATCACACACTCATGTGGCCAGATTTTTATTCTTGTGTATACATGTTGATATTTTTCTATTTAATTTCTTTTACGTTTTCTTGTATAATTGTAAAAACCACACTTTTTAATCTCGGTAACGTATGTATTTTCTGCACTCGTTGCTTCAATTTTGCTGTTAATTGTAATATTAAAAAAAAGAAACAAAACAAAAAACAACACAAAAACATACAGAAAAATAATAATTATAATAATAATGAGCAGGCAAAGGGAGTTTTATTACCCCCAAATGATTCAATAATAATAATTATCAACTAATTAATGGTAATCAAGCCCCCATTTATAGAAATTTATGTCAATCACTAGAAAAAAAAACAAAATTCAACATTTAAATCAAGAAAGAGAGTTGGAAGTTAAATATAGTCGTTCTCATACCATTTTCTTTTTCATAGTAAATTTTAGAGACAAAAATAATGGAAAAAAATAACATTTTGATTTTTAAAATAAGGTGTGGCTCGGGGGACGAGCAAAATCTCCCTTCACCTACTTAAAATGCTATAGCTCGTGAGGCTGTGCTGTAGTGTAAGTTTTCTTAATAAATATTTACAGTGATAGTCTGTACATGTTTAATTTTGTGCCCATTTTTTCCCCTTTGATTTCTCTTATCGTTTGTTTACATCAATTTATTTCCGATTCCATCTCTGGAAAATTTAAACAAGTTCGGTAATAAACAGGCGGAGCCAATCCAGGAAGATGAAGTGTTTTGGTCACTAAAGGATATAAGTCACGCTTTGCAGTTCGACGAGCCTTCATGATGGGATACGGACCAGTTGTGTGATTCCAACGAATTGGTTGAAATGCAGGTTCAAATGGAATTGTATGCGTAACTCGTGGTGGAGGTGGAAATGTACCACGACTTAAAAAACCACCAACTTTAAATGGTGGTTGATGTCTTTTAGATTTTGTAACTTCGTAATCTCCTTTGTGGTGATATCTAGTGCGCATTATATCGGTTTGTACAGTTTTGTTACTGAATGGAGCTCTTGGTTTCATGTTTAAAATTCCTTTTTCATGTGCTTGTTGGAGAATATCTTTTGCTGACACTTTGAACGAATACTAGAATTATTTAATTTCATTTTTATAAGGTTATTTAATTATTTTTCTATTTATTTTTCATTTACTTGTCTTTTAATGACTGCTAGGAAACATCCTTCGAGCCATTGATTAGGTTTAATGCTCAAGTAGCTCGAATTTTTTTCATCACTGGTTAATCGAGTATAAATAACGGGGAATTCGGGTTCGAATAAATTAGTTGGTGGAATCTGTAATTTGAAAATTTAAATTAATTCTATTATGTATTGAATTTATTTTAAATTTCTACTTCAGTTTTAATGAGTTTATCATTGTCTTTAGAATCTTGGATTCTTTTGTGGTATTCGTCGTTGACTCTATTTAAAATCGTTTCAACAACATCTTCATTCTCCATTTGATTAACTGAATTTGTGTTATATACCACAGTTCGCACATTGGGAAATTTAAATGCATGCTGAAGTTGAATTTTTTGGTTATATTGAAAACATTCTAATTCTTGATCCGAGTGTGCGCTTGAACCAATAATTTCACGAAGAAGTTGTACATCTGAAATCAATGCAAGTTTGTATGCTTTATTTATACACATTAAATTAATGTTTCATTTATAATTTTTACCTCCTCCTTCACGTAGAATGAAATCCACAGGATCACTTATACCTGAATTAGAACATTCAGGGGTTACTAAAATAGTGGTAACATCATTAAAACATGGATCATCTGGTACACATTCGAGAAAATTTTGACGAAGAATTTTCACATCTTTATAAGTTAACATATTCATTCTAATTTTCTTATTTCTTTTACTAAATTTACATTACTGTAGATTCCCATTTGTATGATTCTTTGCTCGACTTCTTCTGCATAATCATCAGTAGCACAACCCAAAACCACGGCTCGATTTCCCAATAAACTCGCAAGATGTGCCGCAGTCCAACCTTCCCCCGTACGAGTACATAAAACTTGGGGTCGATAATCGGAAAACGAACTATCATCTTCCACTAAACTTTCATTCAAAGCAAACGCCACGAAGTATGCAGCCAAACAATTCGACTTGTGCTGAAAATTTCAATTTTCTTATTTTAAAATCGATTTATTGCTTTTTTTTATAGTTTCGCTACACATACCTGGATAATAAGATGTTTCATTTCAACCAGACCATAATTAAGCAATTGATAGCGACAATCAGGATGGAATATTAGTAAATCTGAACAATCCAAATCAGAACAAAATGATGTAGCACATAACTCATTTTGAGTATTCACTTGAGTATACCCTTCTTTACATAAGTTATCAACGAGATCAGTCATACTAAAAATCCAAACAAATTAATTTGTTTAATAATTCAATTTAAACATTTATTAATTAATTATTTTACTTTGTTTTAAACTGATTGACCCAAGCATATTGAGGAAGCGAGGGCAAAACATCAACACATCGTCGAGCTGAAAGTGGAATAAGATCCTCAACTGATCGTACATTTTGTGCAATTCTCTCTCGAGCTAATGCCGCATTAATCGCAGTTCGGCGAAGAAGTAACGCATCTGCAACCTCATTTGTGATCCCAGTATGTTCTTTTGTATCACTCAAAAGAAGCGGCTGGAAATGTCGTTGTAAATAATCGTATAACATTACAAAAACGATGCCTTTCTCTTGAACTAACTGTGAGATAAGCTAAATGCGAATTAATTCTTTTTTTTATTTTAAATAATACCTACAGGACGGTTAAACTCAAAAAATCTCACATCAGTTAATACTTTCTCTAGTAAAGATTGATCTGAAAAAATTAAATAAACAAACCATGAAATAAGATAAAAATTGTTTTTATTTTTTCTTTATTTGTTTACATGGTAATGCAGCTTGCGTGAGCTCCAATGTTTTTCTCCGTTCTTCTTCAGTTTTGAATTTGATTTTTAAACTTTTTGTGGCTTTTTGAATCGTATCTACACTATTCTTGGTACTTTGGTTTTCATCGAAATTACCCATTGGTGAAGAGGAAAGGATTTCGAGTAATCGACCCGCTTTTCGAAACACACGATGAGTGTATTCGCAAGGGATCGAAGGTAAAAAATCGGAATGGAATTGCCATAACAGTTTATCGTCAGCTGGGACTCGGGTAGGTTCAATGGAAGAAATGTTTTTAAATCCACTTAATGAAGTTCTTCGCGATGATCCCATTTCCGATGGACTATTCGAGAGACCAGTACTCATAACCGAGTTTTTCAATGACCTCATATTTGATCGATTGGTTTGTTACTGGTTAATTTATCAATGATGTTGTTGTGATCGGAAATCTAAGAAAAAAACTGTAAATTATCCGATTACAAACCAACGATAGATAAGTAAGTTTGACGGTAACCACAGAAACCATAAACTTGAAGTGTTTACGATGTGATGTATGAGCTGATGATGTGACCAATGAGCTCCTTTTCATTCATGTACTTTTGACTTGTATTGCCATCGTGTGGTGAAATGTGGTAACTAAATAATGGGCGTCGTGTTGCATAAATAGAACTAGTTTTTTCATTTTCATTTTACTCGTAGAAATAATATTTTTAATCAATAAATTGAATCAAAAAAATTTGTTTAAAGAAAATAAATTATAAATATTTAAAATTTCTTACAAAAAGTTATATCTTGTGATTATTATAAAATCTCTTTGATAAGTTTGCACTTGAAGGAAATAATGATCGATAAAACTACAATTTATATCAGTTTATTGAAACTAGAACAATATTTATGAATTTTTTTCAAATTCAAAAGCGCCATATCTAGCATTAGCAGTAAGCACGTGTAATTTGTTTTGCGCGGAAAACGATGACCCTTCCCTGCATGCATTGCTCAAGGGTATCGCGCAGTCGTACTTGTACCGGTGTAAGTGAATCATGGCGGCGGATTCGCCAAGTTTTTGAATTGCGGGAAATATTGTGTGGTTATTCTCTGGAAGACGAACGACGTTTAAATGATTGCCAGGAATGGCAGAAACCAGACGGATTGCTATCACGACGGTAGGATCGCTTAAAAAGGATAAGAAACCGAAGGAAAGTGCTCCGACGCTTCGCTTTAACTTGGCACTTCTCGAATCCAACGACAAAACATGTCCGGAGTTCAACTACAACGATTTAGTGAAATCATCACGGGTGAGTGTTGCAGCCATCGTTTACATCGTGCACTAGGCCAGCAACACGATCGAGCAATGTCCGTATATGCCTAATTCCTTATTCGTCATGTCACGAGCCTCGACGTGTGACTGAGACCCGTGAACGAAGGAGGGGGGGTTCACGACCTGATCATCTGCCCAAAGGATCGAGTAAGACGCGTGTGGTTGAGTGAGAGAGAAAGGAATTTAGGGCTGCAACATCGCGTGACAGGAAAGAAATTGGTCGCAAAATGGATCCACATTTCGCCTTGTTTTCTAACGGCGCCATGTTGTTTTGTTTTGCAGCTTCAAATCTCGATCGTGTCAGCTGCAAACTTTGTTTCTAACCCATAAAACCCATATTTATTCGCCATTTATTTATCAAATTATCAACAGATCAAATTTAATGCCACTTTTCTTTGAATAATTTTTCATGTTGGCCAGCATGTTTTCATGCACGATTCATAATGCTGACATGTTGATGGTGCTGCCACCACTTTTTGGAATTTTAATTCAAATACTCTCTCTACCTGAGTTGACATTATAATCAACCTATCCAATGCACCATTGTTTATACTCATTTCCTTTGTGTGCTTTTTGGATTGCTAAATTAAGTAAGGGTGGGGTTAAAGTACACACTTCGACGGGGGGTACTTGAATATGGGTACGATAACGAGGGGGCATGGGTTGGAGTTTTAGTGACTGTGAAAGCAAACGTTTCTGATCGAGTTGTGAGAGGCAAATGATGGGTTGGAAGCCATTGCTGTCTCTGCTTGTGTCGATTTTTCTCGATATAAAGCAGCCATGTGTAATGGACGGATCACGCTGCGGATGTTCGTCGCTAGGGGGCGGGGGTTAACTAGGTCTGAATGAGGTTTCGCCATTTCTATTCTTTTTTTATTTTATATTTATTTATTTGGTTTAAATAAATTATTTTTTTTTGATTTATGGGTATTTATGGGGGTATGTTTTAAGGGTTGGGGGATTTTTTTAGGGGGGTGGATGTGGGTGATTTTGGGGTAGGAAATGATGTTGGATTTGAGATTGGGTTTTGTATTTGTGTTTTGTTTGTCTGCAGGTGAATTTTTGGTTTGGTTTGATTTTTGTTGTTGCCAGGGGGAAAGGCGGTGGCGCGCATCCTTTTTTTTGCTTTTCTTTTCTCGTTTGTCTCTCGTTGTTGTTTTTGGTAATCTGTGAAGTATAAATTGAAATGCAGCTGTTTAGAAAGGAATGGTTTTTATTTTAAATGAATTTTTCCTTCTGTTTGATTTTAGAGAGAATTTTTTTTTGAGAGTAATAATAAGAATTGATTTTAAGTAAATTTCTTATGAATGTAAATAAGAGGAAATGATATTAAAAAATAAAATAAAAGAATTATTTTTTTTTAATTTTTAATTGTGATGGTTTGTTAATCAGATTTTGATCGTTTGTTAGTTTTATTTTGTTTATTTAAGGAAGAGATTATTAAGTTAGATGAATTAATTAATACAAAGAACTAATGAAAGGAATTATTTATTTTATTTTTAGATTTCACTCGATTTTATATTAAATTATCAAAATTGTATGATTAAAAAGCAGATTTTTACTAGGTTTTTATTTTCCTCTTTTATTCTTTCTTCGTTAAAAATAAGCCTAAATATCGAAAACAGGTTTAAAGTATGAAGCTAATTTGATTGAGTGTCTTGTTTACTCTTTAGTTTGATTAACCCTGCAACATAATGATTAACAAAAACAATCATTCAATCAATTCTTTAACATAATTCAGTATAGTTTTTTTAATTACACATACATGAAAATATTTTCAATTCAGCCATATTTTTTTCTCTTTTTGAATGCTGCAGTTTTAGTAATTACATTACAAAATTGTCCAACAATTACATCAAGTTTTTATGGTTGTCTGGCATAACAAAACGTTTAATGTGGTGGTAAAAAAAATGTGGCAAATAAGTTTTATTACTCGGCTGAGTGATGAACTTTTAACAGGTGTTATCGCATATTTATCGTATTTAAATAGTACATCGAGTCAAGAAATTTGATGATAATTATTATCATTGTACTTAATGAATTGTTTATTGTATTGAATTTCAGTTAAAAAACAATTCAGGATTAACTACTGGAGAAGAAATCCAGGAAGATGATAAACTGAGAGCCTTAGCTAAGAAATTTGAAGCCAAATATGTAAGTAATATTAAAATAGATAAATTTATTTATAAAATGTGTAAATGTTAATTACTAATTACAGGGTCCACGCCAAGGCAAAAAGCAGAAGAAAAATATTGGTCGTATAGAGGATTATATTGATTTAGGCATGGGTTATGATGAAAATGATCCGTTTATAGATAATACTGACGCTGTAAGATTTTTATTTTTTATGTTTTTAATTAAGTATTGATTGATAGTGAATTTGTTTATTTATTTATTTTTTTTATTTAATAGTACGATGAACTCGTTCCATCCACACTTACAACTCAACATGGGGGATTTTATATTAACTCAGGGAAACTTAATTTTAAGGAAGTTGATAGTTCTGACGAAACGAGTAGTAATTCATCAGATTTTGAAACGGTTCCTGATGCTGCTGCAACTAAAAAGAGGGTGAGGAATAAAAATTTGCATTATAGGAATTTTCGCAATAAAATCAAGGAGCTTATAAAGTGATTTATTATTTATTTTTGTTTATATGTAATTTAAAAAATTGTAGTTTGTATTAGTTTGTGTTATTTTTATTTTAAAAAAGTTAGGATAATTGATAGGATTAAAATTTGAAATAAAATAAGTTTATTTTTATTCTTAAAATATTAATTAATATAATAATATAATTGCGACTATTCTTTTTAATTAGTAAACATAATCGTTAGATATCAGATATTAAATATTATTTTTTGTTTAATTAATAGCGACGGAGATTAAAAGAATTAGACAAGGATAAGAGAAGAAAACGCATAAGAGATGGTGATGGACAGAAGAAAAAAGCGTGGAAAACAAGCGACAAGACAGACAGGTTAACAATTAATATTAAAAAGACAGAAATTGGGTTATAATAATTTTCTTTTCTTATTTATACCTGTTGTAGTGCCTTATTGAAGCAGAAAAAATCGATAAAGCAGCCGACCGTTGCATCGTTGCTTTTGCAGCACAAGGCGCAACAACCTATACAGAGCACTATGACGTCAAACGTTTTGGCTACTACTTCTACGGGACAAACAGGTGAGTGAATTTTAATTTGGTTTAAATGGGTATAAATGGAAAAAAAAAATAACGTGGGCTGTAGGCCCCGGTGTGGTGAACGTGTCTAACGGAAAGTTGGCCAACTCGACAATTGTGGATGCCATAGAGTCTGTGATAAACGCGTCCCGTGACCACAACAGCATCGATGCCGGTTTGAATACGGCTACGGGCAGTAGTGATAGCGAAATGGCCACTTCGATGAACATTGAACCAGAGGAGGAGCCAAATAAGCTACCAGAAAATTTGTCGCCTGATTTGGATTGCTTGTTAAGGATGATAAAAGAGGTGAGTGATTTGATTTTGGACTTATTATCAAATTATTAATTGGATGATTTAATTTTAGACTGCGGAAGAATCGAAAGAAGGGAAATGCAAGTTTTTTTCCAATGATGTTAACAACATTTTACTCGAGTATGATGTTTAAAATTATTCTTTGTATTTAAAAATATTTGTTTTGTTGAATTTTATTTGAATTTAATTTAGAATCGAGTTGAAAACACGGCAATTAGTATGTAGTCAACGATCAATGGTCTACTCGCATTTGGCATCACATTTACCCTGTACTAAGGAGACATTGCTCAAAAGAGTGAAGAAACTTCGTCTTGATCAAGAAGGAGGCAAATTAAAAGAACCAATGGCCAAGTTGAGACATGGTTTGTATTCTATTTTTTGTAACGTTTATTTCCGGGTAAATTGTTTTTGTTTTGATTTCTATTTTGTATTTTTAGCTATTTTAATTGTAATGCCTACCATGATAGAGAAGTACAATCAAGAGCGCAAGAAACTTTTACCTGATTCCAAGTACTATTTACTTATTAAATATTTTAAATAATTTGAATATGAATTATTTATTTATGTTTAATAGGAATGCCCTTAACTCTGAGTCGGATGATTTAAGTGACAGCAGTATCAGTGGGAAGGAAGCTCAAATTGCGAATGCAAGTCGACCGCGAAGGAAATTTGAGTGGAATGATAACTTAAGGTATTTTTTATATACAGTATTATGTTTGTTTATTTAATTACGCATTTATTTATTTATTTATTTAAATTTTTTTAGACATATGTTGATGGACATAGTTAGAATCAAAATGAAGTGCTACGAAGTTTCTAAAACCAGAAGCCAGTCGGCTGGGGAATTTTTGAGACAGTTCCTTGATTCAGAGGTGAAACATTTATGGCCGAAAGGCTGGATGCAAACAAGGTAAATTAATTAGAAAAAAAAAATTCTATTCATGGTAATTGAGGAAAAAATTTATTTATTTTATCATTTAATCTAGAACATTATACAAAGAGAGTAGTGAAGCCCATTCATATCTTACGTGAGTACTTTTTTAAATGAAAATTATTTTAAATTATATAAGCGAACTTATTTTATTTTTTTATTTTTTTATTTATAGAAATAAACCAAAGAGACATTTGGCATTGACTTCTAAAAAATTCCTTGTTTCTTCCATGCTTGGAGTAGTTGATGGTGTTAGTGTAGTACCAAACAAACCTGCAACATCTTATTTACCCAATGGAATCGTTGCCAACGTACCAACGCCTGCTTCAAATATGACCACTAACTGGTCAGCGAAGAGCCTCACGACAAAACCTGCATCTGACGTGAAACCGGACGTTCCTGCCATGGCAATTTCAGTGACCTCGACGATTGTGGCTGCTGCATCAACCACAACTTCGACGACATCAGCACCAGTTTCAATCGCAAGCAACGTGTGCACTTTGGTAGCTTCAACTTCGGCCGCTAATATACCAAAGCCAAGTGCAACGATCAGCAAAGTGGTTCCTACAGAAGCTCTTTCTGTAGCTCCCACTACTGCTCCAAATAGCGTTAAAGCGACGGTCACTACAACTGCCATGACGAACAAATCGGACGTTTTTGCTCATTCCAGCACATCGTACCACGAAGGAGGCAAAAATGAAGGCGTGTTACCTCGTGCGACATCATCGGTCGAATCAATTACAGTGTCGTCGCTGCTCAAACAGTCATCTTCCGCTTCCGGCTTGAGCAATCAACACTCGCTCAAATCGTTGGTTGGGGGTCTGAAATATCGTGCCATGGATTATTCGGAATCGCTACAGGCAGCTGCTGTTTTGAGCAATCCTTCACCAAACGACGTGTTGGATCAGATAATTCATGCGAGTCTCGCAGATTTTCCGAGTTCGGGCGCCTCGAAAATCGTTACAAACGACACCTCGGTCACGAACTCTGTAACTACGCAGTCGGCAGCTGGGTCAGTGGCAACGAGCTATTGTACGACAAAGCACGGCCCAGCTGTTAATTCGGTCGAATTGAAAAGTCCGTTAGCGAGTTCGCGATCTCAGGTATCACTTTTGAAGAACCCTCCGTCCGGTAATAAAATGGTGGAGACCGTTCTTCCTACGAGGACGACCGAATCTTTCCCGGGTCATTCGGCACGGACCGCACCAGCAACTGTATCAAAAATGGTGTCTCAAGATTCTGTTTCGCAGGGTCAAAGTGGGAAGATTAGTGGCGCTTATAATATGGTTGCTGATAGGAATTCGGCATCTTCGAAATCGGCCGCTTTCACGACACCCTTTCAAAGTGTGTTTGAGTTTCCCGAAGCGATTGAACGGACATTACAAGGGAAAAGTACGGGAAGCCCGTCGTCGATTAATTACGGCCTTTATCCCGGGATGCAACAACAGAACTTTAGGAAAGAACAGAACGATTTAGTGATTTCTTCACTTTATTCACAGTTTGCACGCAAAGAGGCGAACGAATTATCGCCGCACATTTCGCATCAGAGTTCGTTTACAAGAAAAGACTTGATGAACGAACAACCGCTTAATTTTAGTCAAGCCAGGCATACGGGGCCGTCGAGTACGTCGACGTCGAATTGTGCGTTTAATAACAGAGTGTCGCCTGTGCCCACATCTACATATTCATCACCTTTGAAGGAAGGGACCAAACAGCAACAACACGATATTTCCGGCCATACGTCAACACGACCTGCAGTTAGTCTACCTCCTACAACTTACTCGTCATCAATCAGCTCATCTTCGAGGCAAACGTCAGGTGAGAATTGGAGTGGTAATTTTTGATTAGAAAATTTCACTTTTTCTATCTTCCACCCCATCTCACCCTCACAAATGATTTGAATTTTTCCATTCACAAGTTAGGATTAGCTTAATAATGAAAAAAATCTAATAAATAAAGAAACCCTTAATTTCTGTTTGTGTTATTTGCACCTGTGTTTGTTGTTGATACCCTTGTTCGTGATTTAGTCTTGTCTCATTTAGCAGACCCCCTTTATTTGGGAAATGATGTTCTTAGTCGAGCCTTATCAAGTGCGTGGTATGGTAAGTGATTTAACTAATACCAACACCCATCACATGACAAAACCATGGAATTTTTTATTCTAAAAAAAAAATTAATTTAAATTAATTTAGTTTAGTTTTTATTTTAGTTTTAGAAATTGAGCTAAGTGTAATAAATTTGTATTTGCCATTTTTTTTTGTTTTTTGTTTTTAATTTAGGTACAGAAAACATTTTTGCTGGTTCTCCACACAGTGCGTACGTTTCCACTTCCCCAATACAAACGACGACATCACCTCAAGTGACGAGATCAACATCACTTACAACGTCGACCAATCATACACTTTACGCGGGGACTGGCAGTTCGCCGAATCAGAATAAATTACTAACGCATTATTCAACGGGAATGGATTATAACACTACATTATCCCAAGTTTGTGTACAGTTTGCTATAATTTTAAAAAAATTTAAATTGTTTTCTAAATGTTTTTAAAATTATATTTATTTAGGTATTGAATCCGAGTTGGCATTCTACAAACAACCCGACTTCTCAGTCTGTTTATAACCGACATTATGCGAAAATGTTACCGCACGTAGGTTTGCAAACACCGTATACAACTACGTCCAAGGCTGGTTCCTTGTTGCCCCATCACAGTCCGGCGTCTTCTCGAAATCCTCCTCCTTCCACTCCGTCTTACGATCAGGGATCATCATTTTGATTAAACTGGACTTTTTATTGTGCAGCGCACACACTTCACGTGTGTTTGGCATAATTTTTTGTTTTTACTTTCTTTTTCAGTTAAAGAATCTCGATTAATTTTGGTTGAGAGTTGTGGCTTAATTATCAATCGAGTGCAGCTTTCGAAACCAAAGATGCCAGTTTTTCGTTCAGTCTTTTTCAATCTGACACTGCCAAACTTCACTACGTCATTATTCAATTTTAATATGGTTGTCCGGTTATTAATATTACGGTTTTTTTGTAACTTTTATCAAGAAATAGTTTAAACTCTGATCATGGGAGAAATAATTAATTTTATTGGTTAAATTAAATTATTGACTCGAAAGGCGCCGGAAATCATTTAATATGCATCACCCTACAAGTGCAGTTGTTCAATAACCGTTGAAAATTAATGAAATGGATTTCGGAAGTCGTAGCTCACACCATTTTGTTTTATGGTTGTTAAAACAGAAAATGAAGACGGCAAATCAAATGATTGAACTGTAGTGTTTTTTGTGTGTGTAGTATGCAAATGTTGTGTAAATAACTTGGATGATTTCTGCGCGATGATGTATTTGTACAGTTCTCGTAGTAACAATTTAATTTTACTTATCCTTTGATTGTAATGGGATGAGTAAAGAAAAACAAATATTGTCTTTCAAAATCATTTTTTAAGTGAAATTGTACATTAATGAAGTTTATGCGATTTTTTCCCCATAATTCAGTTAAAAATCTGTTGTTAATAAACTATACAATAGTGCACATGGATTTTAATTAATTTTTTATACTGTCAATTAGCAATTTACAATGCAGGTTGTGTGAAATTCACTGCTTCCCTACAGGTTGTTAACGGTTATAAAATTTTAAAATAGTTCGTACAATCTCCTAAAAGAGGGAGTTCTTTGAAGGGTGCGTCCAATCAAAACCAATCCTAGTTTTGCCCAAGGTAATTCCATGGTTCTTTAATAAATGTGTAGAGATTTTTTGCAGCTTGGGGCACACTATGTTGCCTTAAGGCACAGCATGTAGGCATGGTGATTTACAGTTCATAAATCATAATGTGATGGCAGTGCCATCTGGTAACTGCAACTATTGCTGCAAAAATGTACTCAAATTTTGTACATTCATTCAATTTTTGTTGCCAAGAGAGTTATCAAACAAATTTGTTTACCTTAATGATGGTTTTCCAGCAATTTGAACACACCAAAAATAGTTTCGGTTTCAATATAAACAAAATTATTGATTTTTTTTCTTTTTGTTGGTGAAGGAATATTTTATCTCAAACAATTGCTAGATAACTCATATAATATAGAGAATAAAAAGTGTTACACATCAGTGCCATGTCTACACTTGCACTGCTCTCTCACAAAAAAAGGGAAAAACCCTAAGACAAAACACAAAGATCAAATTACATATGACGTTGATCACTACAGGTCTAATGCTACAATTACAAAAAATCATTTAAAACACAACAAATAACAATATACTCTAACGGCCTTGTTTAGTAACTATATCTGTATCTGTATTTCTCAAATTTGTGTGTGCATCTGTGCATCACTGTGTGTGTCCTCCTATGCATGGTCTCAATTTACATCCAAATTTTACCAAATTTAGCAGGGATACTTCTAATACAAAACTTTTTTCGAAATTAGATTAATATTCGTTTAAAAATTAAATAAAACCCAATTTTGGTTAAATTAGGTTTATGGCCACTAGGAATGGATCTGATTGGCCACTTTGCAGCTAGGGTGGCCTGGGGAGGAAATCTTTTCAGTTATTGAAAATCTGTTTTAAATTGCGTTTTAAATATTCCACATTTTCTAAACCAATTTGAAACGATATTAAGAAAAATGGATTCAGTTTTGTTAGCAACACTCAGTTAGTGTACTTAGTAAATTAATTGATATAAATGTAACTTGACCTCTGTAAATTGCCTAATATTGTATCTATAAATGTTTCATTTATTTCCATAGATTTTTTATTAGGAAAAGTTTGCAAAAAATTATAAATTTTTAACAATTTCTAGAAATCTGGGAAAAAAAATTTTAGTTGATAGTATTGATAAATTTTAAAAAATTTAAGTAATCTTTTTTAAGTAAAACCAAATGGCACAGATTTATTTTATGACCCTCGGCCCCAAAGTTTGTTGCGGTGCTGGGCCCAGAATAAAACATTATTATTATTATAAAAATAAAGACTATCTTTAATTACCATAAATTTTATTAATTTTGTTTTTTAGGGGTTTCCTCAATATGTATAGGTCTTGGACCCCAGACCTTCAAGAAATAAATTTTATTACATTATTAAAAAAACAAAGATGTTTAAATTACACTATAATAAGTTTGATTTGGGGGCCCCCAAAATGTATATGCTTGCGGCCCTGAGCTCCAAAGAAAAGTTTTATTAATAATAATAAAAAAAATAAAAAACACTAATAAATTTGTTTTGTTTTTAGGCTCCCAAAATGTTATCTCGGGCCCCTTAAAGAGCAAATCTGGCCCTGAACAAGTGAGATATCTAATTTTTTTTTTAATTTGTTGGATTATTTCACTGTTCTTAGATTTCAAACTAACTACTGCATCAGTTGGTAAAGTTACTTTTTCGAATTCCCAGCGAAGCCAAGTTAATTAACTAGTTTGCTATAAACATCAATACTAAAATTTCTTAGTATAGGCAGGGTCTGTATAGGAATGTTGGTTGTGTGAGAGCTGTGACATGACACACTGTGATTGGTTGGTTTATTTTGAAGCTGCTGCATGACTATCTGTCATGTGACCAATCCTTGAGTTTTTCCATCAATGCATTTGGCGCCAATTTCTTCTGATCTGTTACACAGTTGTTTGCTGAGTAGAGTTCATTCATTAACTTGGCTAACTGTATTTTAGTTTGTGTTTTGTAGGGTTTGATTTGTTTTCGTAAGGAAATTGTCGTCATGTATGTCATCAAAAGAAGTAAGATTGTATATTTAATCAATAAGCTTAAAAACGTTATTACAATGAGTTTCGTTAACAGACAACCGTAGAGAAGATGCGATGTTTGATAAAATTACATCTCGATTACAAAAGTTATCCCATGGGCTTAATCTGGATTTTGTGGATCCGGTAGTATTAACCATAAAAAAAAATTATTGTGTGGAAATAACATTTGTATGGTTTATTTCAGCCTTCAATTACACAAAAGGTAGTGAGCGGGTGTTATCCTGGTGTAACGACAGTTGAATTGGATAATTTAGCTGCAGAAACTGCCGCAACTATGACAACTAAACATCCTGATTATGCTGTACTTGCTGCTCGTATCGCGATTTCGAATCTACACAAAGAGACAAAGGACTCATTCAGTGGTAAATTTATTATGCAATTAACATCGTCATTTAACCGTTTAATTTCAAATCATCGGTTTCAGATGTCATCGCCGATTTGCGCAATATGAAGAATTTAGTTTCAGGGTTGCCCACACCCATGATTTCTGAGGAAACACACAAGATTGTCATGAAAAATGCTGAGGTAATTTTAAATTATTACTATGTGGGAATAATAATTTTTAATGTATTTTATTTCTTTTAGAAATTGAATTCTGCTATAAATTACGATCGTGATTATAATTACAATTACTTTGGCTTTAAGGTAAATATTTTTAAACACTTTATTATGGTTAGTTCACATTGCTTACTGTGGTAATCATAAAACAACCAATCGGGATAGACATTGTTGGATTTAGATCCCGAACTTGGTCTAATTCTCATTTGTAGCAATAGAGGACACAAATCATGCAATTTCTTATTTAATCTCCTTTCTATGGAGTTTGTGAATTATCTCTTTATTGGTTCCATGTAAGTTACTAAATTATTACTTCCTAATTCAAAATGAATTTTGAAGTAAGAACTTACATTGAGTTTTGAGATTTCAATCCCATAATGCATTGCACAGCTATCTTAAGCTGTGGAACAGTGAACACCAATGTAAACTAACCATTAGATTGTTTTTTATTATTGATGGCGTTTTCCACCAGCCCCTTTGAGAACTGGTGCTGGATTTTAGTCCATCAAAGAGCAAATAAAATAACTTCTCTTCACACAGTGTCGATTGCTTTTTATTAAGCTTTTATGTTGATATTGCTTTTCTGAAGTTGAACAGTTAATTTTAAGTCGAATTAAATGAAAAATAAGTTTTAATAATCATTTTCATGTTAATTTTAGACACTCGAGAGGTCGTATCTCCTTAAAATTGATGGAAAAGGTAATTAATTTGTGGAAAAATTCTGTTTAAATTTTTAATAAAATTATTTTTTATGTAGTTGTTGAAAGACCTCAACATTTGTTGATGAGAGTTGCTGTTGGAATTCATGGCGAAGATATCGACGATGCAATTGAAGTAAAACAGAATCATTTTATGCTTTAATACAATTTTATTCAGTAATTGATTGATTTTTACAAAATTTCTCTTAGACATACGATCTAATGTCACAGAAATGGTTTACTCATGCTTCACCAACGTTATTTAATTCGGGTACAATTCGCCCTCAGTTGTCAAGTTGTTTTTTGTTGACAATGAAAGATGATAGTATTGAAGGAATTTATGATACACTTAAACAGTGTGCACTTATATCGAAAAGTGCTGGTGGAATTGGATTAAATATTCATTGCATTCGAGCAACAGGAAGTTACATTGCAGGAGTGAGTTTATTCAATTTTCTTTTAGGGGATTAATTATTAAAAGGATTATTTTATTTAGACAAATGGCACATCAAATGGAATAGTTCCAATGCTTAGAGTATTTAATAACACTGCAAGATATGTTGATCAAGGAGGAAATAAGGTAATTTGATGAAATATACATCATTTTTAATTGATTTTGGCCTAATTTACATCTAATCAACTTGACTCCTATTATTTCAAGGTTTAAGGCCTTTTCACTCTTCTTCCTAAGATCTTCATCATCATATTTGTTATATTTTTTTAAAATTTTAAATTTTTCTGAATAGCGACCTGGAGCATTTGCAATTTATCTGGAACCATGGCATGCAGATGTGTTTGAATTTTTAGATCTGAAAAAAAATATTGGCAAAGAAGAGCGTAGAGCTAGAGAACTGTTTTATGCACTTTGGATTCCTGACTTATTTATGGAACGAGTGGAAAAAGATGAAATGTGGTCTTTGATGTGTCCCCATGATTGTCCTGGATTAGCAGATTGCTGGGGAGAAGAATTTGATGAGCTTTACACCAAGTAAAATTTGTTATAGAAATTATTCAGCACTTAAACTTAATAAATTTATTTTTATTGAAAGATATGAAAAGGAAAAAAGATATCGTAAACAGGTGAAAGCTCAACAATTATGGTTCTCAATTCTTCAATCTCAAGTCGAAACCGGAACTCCTTACATGCTGTTTAAAGATGCTTGTAATCGAAAAAGCAATCAGAAAAATTTGGGAACTATTAAATGTAGTAACTTGTGCACCGAAATTGTCGAATATAGTTCTCCTGAAGAAGTATAATTAACTTATATTTCATTAACATTAGGAGAATTAATACTTAAACTGTTTGTGTACTTTCAGGTTGCAGTTTGCAATTTAGCATCTATTGCACTTAATGCATTTGTCACAGAAGATCGCACGTATGATTTCGAGAAATTAAAGCAAGTGACTAAAGTCATAACGAGAAATTTGAATAAAGTTATTGATGTCAATTTTTATCCAATTCCGGAAGTAAGACAAAGTTTATTTTTATATTTTTGTAGTTTTTTTATTATTATTAATTTATTTAATTTTAATTTAAGACTGAATTGTCAAACAAACGACACCGTCCTATTGGAATCGGAGTGCAGGGGTTAGCTGATGCGTTTATTATGATGCGTTATCCATTTGACAGCAAAGAAGCTCAAGAATTAAACATTAAAATTTTCGAGACTTT
>JAQFZN010000593.1:0-26475 GCA_034687075.1 Geophilus carpophagus
GCTACACTCAAAAACACAAATTAAACTGAGTAATGTTACACACTTGCAATAAACAGGTTTAAATACTTTTCGAACCCGCCTACTGTTATGCATCGCTGTTTACGTGTGTGACGAGAAAGGTCAATTCGATATTTTCAAAATCCGCTACTAGAGTTGGAGAGCATAGTTTAATTCATATCCTGCTCATGGGAGCGCCGACGTTCTCCCAATTAAATATTCATAACTCCTAATTCGAAATAGCATGGCTCATAGGAGCCAACCAATAGAAAATAGTTATTCTGTTTACCCCTACTAATAAATAGCTTCTCCTAATTTATAAATATAAATTAAGAGAAGAGCCTTTTATTCGCCCGGAATACTGAATACTGAATTGATTATTACATGAATAATGTTATGCCTTGGCTAAGTATGTCCTTGTGATTAGGAATCGCTGAGTAGCTCGCTGTTATGCTGAAAGACCTTGTTTAGGCAGTCCTTGTGATTAGGAATCGCTGTTTGCGTGGCTGTTCGCCTGGTTTTAATTCATATATCTCCTCTGAGATATAGCAAGGCCCTTACGTGAGCGACCTGTGTTGGCACTCATGTTCTGTGACCTGTTTTGGCACTTTTCTGTTTTGTCTGTATTCTTACTTTTCTATCAACCTATTCCTTCATTTTGTTTGTAATTCTTATGTAAGATGTATGTTTAAACTTAGAATATTTTTCTAATAAGCTATTGTTGTGACGTTTCAGGTTGAACCAGATTATCACCTCTCCAGTCCCGCGCGCAAGAAAATATAAATTATTTTCATGTTTTTACTTCATTTTCATATTTTATATTTTTATATTCATTATTTATTATTTTATACGTAGATTTAGTAGTTTTTGTATAACTTGGCTTAGCTCATTTCTCCCAAGAAGGAAATGCATTTTGTACTTCTCTTTTATTCGAACTCCCAGAATAAAATGTAGTTTGTAGATAAAATTAGACTTCTTGATTCACAAATTCAACACCAGAACAGGCAGACATCACACGTGGCCATTTGCCTGACAGATGCATCTCACCCAAGATGTAGCCTGGCTCTTATGTAATTGATCCTGTTTGGCAATTACATTCCCTATAAGACCAGACTTTGCATATAGTTCTGTTTTGTTTACTCAGACTAGACTTTCCTATATTTCCTTCTCTTCTCTGTACATTGTATTTTTTCCGTAAGATAGGTGTTTTTTAATTATTTACAAGTGTCTAATAAGCTATTTATTGTGAGATTTCAGGTTAGGAACCAGTTTGCCTTTCTCATGCAAGTGCGCCTTAGGAGATAATTCCCATTTTATTATATTTATCTTGTGTTTTATACTTTTATATTTTAGTAGCTTAGTATTGTTTAATTTTAATATCATTTATTACCATTTGTTATTTCATTTGCATAAGTAGCTTAGCTCATTTCTCTCATGGGTGAAATGCTTACTTTGTATTCATTTCTATTTTATTCGACCCAGAATAAAATGTAGTTTTTAGTGAGTATTTTCATCATTCTCCTTCCCAGAATTCCACAAAGAACAGGCAACTGTCACAAACATAAAATGACTAAATAACTAAATTAGCTAAACAATCTAAAATACTAAAATATAAGAGTTGAACGCTTCTTATCCCCAAAAGTTTCGCCAATCGGGATCAGGAACTTCTAACTCAGAAGTTACGTGCTCAAAAAGGAACACAGTAGAGGATAATCAGATTCACAACTTAGGGATTTACCTTTTCCTCTTGGGTGAAACCTAGAACACCACAATAATAAAAGATTATTAATAACAAAAAACAATAGGGACAACATAAAATAGACATAAGAAATAAAACATAGAAAAAATAGGAGATAGGAAAAGATTAGGTGACAAAACAGAGCGTATGCAAGAACAGGTCATAGAAGGAAAATGTATGCCAAGCATGTGAATGTGCATGCCGAAACAGGCTACACACTCAAGACGAAATAAGAAAGAAGATGGCCTACAGCCTGCAAACAGCAATCTCTCTCATCACAAGAGCAAAGGAAGAAATGGCAAATGTAGAGGCGATGTGTTGAGTATAATGAAGAGAAAAGCAGGATAAAAAAATAAATGTCGAATTTATTCTAACTTAGAATAAAGTCCTCAAACAGCAATCTCTCTCTAATCACAAGAGCAAGGACGGGTGGCATACAGCCCACAAATACAGCGATTCTTAAACAAGGATGTATAAGATTTTCATAGGAAAATGCTTACAAGTATAATGTCACACCATGCCCTAACAGAACAGGATGTATAAAGGCTCTCCTCTTTTATACGATAAAAAAGAAGAAACTATTATTGTCCAAGGGGGAAATCAAAGATACATCACAGTGTATAATAACTTCCTGTGGAACTAGCAATCTTCTAGGTATAATCATGGACTACATGGAAGGGCCACTCAGCTGAATTCTTTTGTCTACATGCAAAATCACAGATTAGGAAAGGAACACTAGCACCTCTGGTGGTTTACATGATAAAAATGATAAACACAATGGAATATCATAGATTTTGATGCTCAAACAGTAAAAATTGTAAATTATTAACTTTTTTTAAATATTGCCTTTGAACACAAACACTTAAGCAAATATTTGTTATTCTAAATAATTTTAATCAGAATTAAATGTTTACAATTATCAATTCAAGCAACTTTATTAGAAAAGTGACTTCAAATAACAGACGACAAGTTATTCTATTGGTTGTTATGATGGCATGATGTTATCAAGTTGTCCATCAATAAATGGATTGCACACAGTAAATAAAAATTTAAATTTATATAAGAGTTTTGATAAATTTTAAAAAAACTTTAAATATTTAACATAAATATAAGAGAAGTATAAAAAAAATAAAAAAATCTAAACATCCAAAATATTAAAATGTATGTCAGAAAACATCTTAAGAAATTTCAAAACATGTTTAAAAATTCAAAAAAATTTACATCTTGAATGTGAGCAATTGTTAGCAGAAAAGACATCGCTTCATACTTTTTACTTTATTTAAACAGTCATTATTATTTGAGTATTAATAATGTTATACCTTAAAAACAAGCCCACAATTGATTTTATCATATTTGTCATTAGAGGGCGCTGTTTGACCCAATTTCGCAAGATCAGGCCGAGTGGCCCTTCCAGGTGTTCCATGGTATAATTAAAAACCCAGTCAGAAAATAAATTCAATTCAAATGATAAATAAATAAATTATTCTACAAATGTTGTTACAATTCTAAAAAGCAATAACAAATGCGGAAATTATTGATTATTTAACATCCTTAAAACTATCGAGCCAGTTGTTCTCGTTAAACAAGTCTCATTTCAAACCGCAGTCCTTGAAAAATCTAATTCCATGTTATTTAAGCCATTATCCAGAGAGACAAGTGTAAACGCACAAACTGGCAAACAATACAACTAAACTTAACATAAAACTTAACTTTAAACGTAGCTAGATCGTACTTTTATATCTGTATTCTCGATTTGATGCCGCTCCTGAATAAAACACTCAGCAAACTGTCCGAAAAGTAATAAAAGTCTTCTTTGAATTAACGCCGCGTCAGAAAACAGCTCATTAAAATAATGAATTTGCATATTAAAGTTAAAACAAATTACTAATCACCACATTACAAATTAAAATAATAAATGTGTATTTAAATAAGAAAATAATTATTTTTAAAACATGGAAATCATGCTTGCGTGCATAATTAGCATTAATTATCAAAATAAACGAACTAAAATTGGACTATGTTTAGTTACCATATTTGTACATGTTTACTTCAGAAATTTATTCTAAACTGATTAATATCTTAATTTGACATGACAGGCAAATTTGCATTAATAAAAATAGCGGTCCTTGAAAATACGTCGAAGAAAAATTCGCGGAAATTATAATGTTTATTCACTAAGATATAAAAGAATTAAGATATAAAAAGTAAGCTTTCAAGCCTTTTTATGTAATTTGAGCAAAACAAATATTTCTCTAATTAAATAGACTGCTTTTAAGCTTCTTTCTTTTATTGGAAAAAAATGTATCTCATTTACTATCTAAACAAAAAAAAGAAAAGAAATTGATTTTTTTGCTTAGTTTGAACGTGAAGATCCAATTAAATGCAATAAGAGTTTGAAAAAGTCCTAAACTCAATCAACCGACTGATGGAGCAGATAAACCTAACATGTTGAAAACTTTTTTAGTTTTAAAAAATTCTAAAACATACTTTTTCAACAATTTATATAAACGTGGTACACTTTAGGGTTCTCCTCCTTTACTATACTTGCCATTGAAAGATTCCACCTTTCTGCAACCTCAACAAAATCGATAATCCAACCGACCAACAAGAAATTCTCCATGACTCTTTTCTACCTAACGCCACCAGTTTCAGAGATAAGAAATTCAATATTCTCGCAGTCCATCAACAAGCAACAGAAAGTTGAGTGGACACTCAACTTGAAAGTAATAAAACTTATTGTCAGACCTACATAAATAAATAAAGTGTTTATAAAACATACTAAAAAAAGTGAAATGAAATATTGCTATGAATCTTAACAAGTGTCAAGAGCAAGCATCTTACATATATCTCATCTCTTTCTAACGTCAAGACGTAGAAATATGTAGATAAAAAATTCATATGGGAAAATTCCTTTACTCTCAATTTTTTATGATTTAGAGTTTTATTGCTGTGATTTTTAATCAAAACTTTGTTTTCTTCTTTTACCAATCAACTGCATACCACAAAAAAAAAACATGGCGCCTGTTTGAAATTCCACACTCGATTTTCTCGTCTACTTAATTCGATGCACTTCAAAGGCGCAAAAATTAACTTTTGTCAAATCAACAAGATTTCTTTTTCTCTACGGTTATTTTCCATTTGTTTACACTGAATTAATTTAGATCTGAAAGCTATTTTTACTGAAGTTAATTACACACCCTCCTGAGTTCATAAACACGTCTACAAAAGAGCAAGCAGCGCAAAACGTTGTTGCTCAACGAGGCACAACTCCGCGTTAAGTTAATAAAACAAAATCACGTTCATTTCATATTCTAAAGCTGATTATTAGCCAACTTGTTTAATCTATTATCACTCAATCTGTTGAAAACCAACACGGGTGACCACGATCAATATGAAGTGTGTTTACAAAGCACTTTGAAAATGAGAAAAGCTGACCATGAGGGTCACGTTTGGCAACTTGCCTCTTCTAGTAGGCGGTGTTTCCTTTTAACTTTTTGGAAAAAAAAAAACAGGGCACATCCGGCCACTGAAAAACGGCTAAGGGGCACTAAAACGGTTGAAATGTTTTAGCTTGAAGCAGTCTAATAGACTAAATGGCAGATAAAAAGCATTTGAGAGATCCATACAACCTATAAATTATGATCTAATAGATTGAGTAAAAATAAACAATTCCAATATGAAAATAGAAAAAATTGCAATGCTTTTTAAGTACGGTAACGAAAATCAATTAAAAACAGTGATTGGCACATGGAAATCGATATTTTTTTGTTGTGTCGAAAGTTAAGTCATAAAAGTAATTAACTTTTTAAGAGCTTCAATAAAAGTCTGCAATTGACATGAAAGGATTGTAATTTTCTGCTGCTTGTTTTGACACACTGAAGATGAGGTAAATTTTTTTTGTTGTTAATTTGAACAAGAATAATGCTAGGTGCTGTTGTTAATTGGATGGTTGATGGAAAAGTTGATAGTAAATTAGTGGATAAAAAATTCTAAGATGAAAATAAAATAATTTTATCAAGATTGCATTTAATTTGAAATAAGTAAAAAATGAGATCAATTGATGATGAGATCGTTTCGATTATTGGTAATGAATAAATCATTTTCCAGTTATCTAATATCCAAAAAAGATAATACGATAAGAATTTTCTTTCCTTGGCAACATTACAAGAAAAAACGAACGAGGGTTAAATGAAAAGTTGAAAAGATGAGAAGCTAAAGTATCAATTTTTTAAAAAATATTGTTTTTTATCAAAGCAAATCTGAAATGATTGTCGGGTAGCAACATGCTTTACATCGTATATCAAAGTCCCTTGAGAACATTAATGGCATTGCATTTTCCCCACAATTCCCTTTAGAAAATCCTTCTTTCTTTTCTTCGCATTCAAGGTTAGAAACAATCCGTCAATGACACAAACAATAAGATATATATATATATATATAGAAAAAAATGTAAAAGTATTAGGCAAAGAAAAAAATAAATAAAAAACAAACCGAGTTTCAGTGAATCAATAAATACACAACACAGCTGAGCACCACTAAATAGGGTATGACAATCTATTATTAGCCATTTTTAAGTTATTTTCGAAATTTAAGACAATTGAGTAATTATGCATATCAAATTTAACTCAAAGTGTATCACGAATATGGTAATGATCTGTCAACTCGTTTCTAGCATGTAAGGAAAATCATTAATAATAAAGATGATGAGTAATAAACTGTAAGTAATTTGTGATTCATTAAAAGTTAAAAATGAAAATAAATCATTATAAATTCTAAAGGAAAATTTTCTGTTGACTTCAGTTTGAATTACGTTTGAGGTCGACTTTCCTCCAAACAAAATCAATTTGAATCAAAATTCTAATATTTTTTTTATCAATTGAATCATTTTTCATTTAAATTCGATGTTATTTTATGCATCTGACTTCTTAACAATTCAAACTTTCTGAGCATAATTCATTTGTTCTTTCAAAATCAATTTTACCCAAGTCCAACTAAGTTAAAGCTAGCAAGAAAATCATAATGAAACTTGAACTTCAATTTATTGCCAGCCACTTCTTAGAACTGTTAATATTAAACCAATTTATTATTCGTTGTCGTAAGAGAATAGCAAAAGAAGAAAAAATCGAAATTATTCTTTGAAATCTCCAATTTTCTCTTTCAAAAATAAAACTCATAATAAAAGTACTTTTGTAATCACGCAAATTTTAATTTAACGTTTATTTTATTAATTACAAGTAAAAAATAACATTAAAGAAAGAAAAATTTGACCAATTAATTTAATCTTCAATGTACTCAAAAGGTTCAGGTGGTTCAGGCTCGTCTCCTTCATCTTCCATCTTCGGTCCTCCAGCTAAAATTAAAATACAACAAAAAGAGAAAATTAACATTTCTCACGATTGTTACTCACCTAAACTTAATTAGGCTTTTAATTAAAACTTAAAAAAACAAATAAGAGCTTCCTGAATTTTACCTGGGAGAACTTCAACAATATCTTCAGGGTCTTCATGCTTTAAATCCTTCGTCATAATGATTCCTCCAATTGTGATCTAAATTAATAGCAAATCAACATAAAATTAATCATTTGAAATTTTTAAAAAATATTCACAAACATACATCTTTCATGGGAATATATCGACATCCCTCTGCAATCTGCATGACCTTCAGCTGAAATGACAAGAGAATTTTCAGTTAGTTTTAAAAAGATCCAATAAACCACACAATCAATTGGATTAGTATCGAATGTCAGTTGATTCCAAAACACACGTAATAAGCTTAAATTCAGTGAATCATCGCATCTGACATCAACTTTCCAAACACATTTCGCTCAATATCACCTGTTGTTTCATAACTCGTGCAGGATTAGACAGCATTTCAAAATTAGGCTCTGGTTCTTTATCTTCTTCTTTCGATTTTTCTTTCGTCTCTTCATCCTTTTTCTTATCTTTATTCGTGTCTTTTTTTGAAGAAGTTCCATCCTTGACCGCTATCACTTTCTCTTTCGAATCTTTTTCTTTAGTTTTCCCATCACCTTTGTCCTTTTCTTTATTATCATCTCGTTTTTCTTCATCCTTAAATATTAAATAAATCGTACTCAATTCAACATTAAAACCTCCATTTTTATTTTGATTTTTATTTTCTTTTTTACCACTTCCATTTTTTCCTCTTTCTCTCTCTTTTCGGCTTCTTTCTTCTTCGCTTTAGCTGTAATACTAAGTACAGCAGTTGTTACTTTTTCCCTTTCCCTTTCTTTTTTCTCTTCCAATGGCGCTGGATATCCATAGGTAGATGGTTTAGCATTTGAACGAAATTCAATTTTAGGCATCTGGAACAATATTAAATCGAATTTCGATATTAAAATCGTAAAAAAAATGTATAAAAATAAATGCGTTTACCTTTAAATCGGAGTTGAGGGTTATAAGACATGTTGGGGTAAAAGAAAGAGCCAAGAAGTGAGCCAAAGGGAACCAAAACCAATGTTGCGTAAACACTAACATTCCAACAACGGAAGTCATATTGGTGTGGCCAGTTCGCGATTGAAAAGAGATTGTTACATTTCGACCACCTTTAAAAAATAATGTATTATTAATAAATTACATAAATTAGAATGATAAGATGAATGAAATGGTGTACACAGTATAAAATCAATAATTTAAAAGATATAAGATTTGAATCAAGTGTTGTAAATATAGTGTGCTTGTAAATCATTATGATTTATGATCATTTACTCATATTTTGTATTCTATTTATAAAATCAAACGCTTCATTTTAAAATATAATATGTCAGATGCACAATTCCTACAACACGTCAAGTCAAACAGAAAAATGATGACAGAAAGCCATCAATTTCTTTATTTTTTATTTTTATTTTTAGAAAAAAATTGCCAATTTTTTTAAATACTTTTTAAAAATATAATTTCATCACTACCAAACTTATTAAAGATTAAGAGTCAATTAAGTTCATTCTTAAGTAAATTACATTTCAAATTCTAAATGAGAGGATAAAAAAGAAATTAAAAACCCCTTCTACCGTAAAAATATAATTTCACCCTTAATCAACCTTTGGAATAATTTTAACGAATCATTTTACGAAAAAAATTAATTAAATTGCTAACTTAAAACCTCAATATCAAAATAAAAAAAATTAAAATTAAAACAAATTTAAGCTTTACCCCATTTAGAAATAGTGACGTATTTCTTTCCCAACCACGACAAAATCCAAAAAAAAAAAAAAATCAATTCAGATCGAAAATGCCCGCAGCAAAATAAAATATTTACATACATCTCACTACAAATTGAACAATTTTTATTATGCTAGATCAATATCAAAACTGTCTCTTGGTCTAAAACAAAGTACAATAAAGATGAGCCGTTGGATGTGGCTCAACTAAACGATTTTTTCTTCATTTTAAACCCCTTATCAGAAAAAGCACCTGTCGACTATCTTGCTCAGAAAACTCATACTAATTCTTCTTTCTCCTTCAGCTATGCTTCAAAGAACATTTTTTTTCTTTCTCTATTTTTTATTTTTTTATTTTTCACTTGACAAGCTTTGCCATATTGGGCTTCACGCAGCGTGGTTCAGCATGAGTTGTCTAGCGAGAAAATTCCATGCGCAAAAGATGAATGGACAGTTGAGAATAAAAAATACAAGAAAAAAAAGGAACAAAGAGTGAAAAAGTTGACAACTGAGTGACGGATACGACTTTGTTTCTCCCATTTTTTTAATGTAAATTCACCACTCATCAGAAACGAAAATTGAAATTTTTTCTCCACTTTAAGAAAAAAAAAATCAATTGTGTCAAAAATGTCATTTTTATGATAAATTTATCAACAAATCTTTTCATTTTTGTAAATATACTAGTTGACAACCTAAATTAATGTCATTAATACCCATAGGCAATGAATCTTTGTCTTATTTTCAACTTTTCTTTTCATATTCACCTGCATCGATTATGCCTTGAGCTAAGATGGCGCCAAACTTGGCCATCACGTCATCATGTTTATCGTTGATCACCTTGGTGTATAACTGACGGAAGTCTTTCACCTAGAAAAATACAAAGAACAAATTATAAAATATGTAATCAATTATTGGAAAAATGCCCATGCGGGAAACAGACGTAGATAATGTTAGTTTTTGCTTCAATTCAAACTTTTGTTGACCGAGAGGGAACGTAGAACGTGATTCACTTGAGAATTCCGCATTCAACTTTCCCATACTTTTTATTCGCTCAACACATCGACATTTGATAAAGAGGAGGGTTTAGAAGGATCAGTGGACACACGGGTAACATAGATCGCCTCAACTCACGCGTGGGACTTTCCCCTCCATTTTCTCTTCAGTTCCGCTTAGATGTGCAATCTTTGGCAACTGCCTCATTTTCACCACGATTAAATCTCTCAAATAACAATTCGAAAATTTATCAACACCTCATTTATCTTTGACTGAGTAGCAGAAATCAAATTAGCACTCGATCCCACATCATCTCCAACTAAAGATTAATTTAAAAAAAAATCAAAATCACATTAAAATACCATTTAATGTGTAATTTCATTTAATTGCATTATCTTAAGGCTTTTGTATTCATAAGCTGTTCCACTTTAAAGACACATTAAATGGTTGGTTAGATACTAAATGCAAATAGGTTAAGTGAATTTCAAGTAATTTCTCATGCACCTTTTTAAACGAAGGAAAAAAAATAAAAATGTGACCAAATTATCATGCTTTTAACCGCCCCTTTTATAATTTCAAAATTGCAAAGAAGAAAAAAACCAAATTCCACGTCCGACAAATAATAAAACCAATAAAAATAAACTACCAACCGTCTTCTTTTCAACCATATTCCTACCCAAATCTAATAACACATAATAAAAGAAGTAAAAACCATCCATTAACCACAACCAAAACTCAATAACCGTTCATCAAATTTTTTTCCCAACTTGTTCAAAAACTTCTATGCTGATCCAATCACAAATTTACCCTAAAATTCTCCACTATTAGTGGAACCCTTACACAGCAAACCCAATGTAAAAATCAAGCTAACTTATCCAGTTGAAAAGCACCGCCTGCACATCACACGTTCGGCTTGTCGGTAAATGCAACCAAGCAAAACATTCTTACGGCACATCGCTCCCGCCCCTAACTTAAATGATGGATGGCAAGGGCAACGATAGCAAAAAGAGGGCACGACCCGCGACTGCTATACTCTCCAAATGACTAGTTATACACACAAGCAGACTCTGCTTACGGGCCCGGGTTCTCTTGCGAATCTAGTCAAGCGAAATAAACGGGAAAAGATGATGCAATAGTGACCAACAAGCGTGAAGAGGAAGAATGTTAAAGCAGTTAAAGATTTGGCAGTCCGAGAAATAACATACATTCCAGTGCAGCGAGCGAAAAATTTGAAGGGCAGCCAGAAGAAGGCTTCATCGTTATTGGTTTATCCATTTCCAAGCTTCAATCCCAACCCGCAGTCTAACACACAGTTCCTGAGACAATCAAGAAAGGTTCACTAATGGATCCAACCGGTATTTTCTCCCATCATCACTAAGGATGAAAGGAGAAAGAATTGAAGAGATAAAAAAAATATATAGAAGAAGAAAACCAAGAACAAATTAACCATCCAACAGCTGGGAAAGAGATAGCTCGGATTTATTTGTACTAACAGTTTCTTTTTATGGTAGCTCAACACGAAGCTTAAAAATCAATGAAGCCAAAGTAGAATGTCATTTTCCATTTTTTTCTATTCGAATTTCAATTTTTTTGTTTTTATTCCAATTTAGAGAAATTGAGATGTTTGAGTTTGTGCAAGGAGGTTTTTGTTATGGATTGTATATTTGTGATCATAGTTTGTGTTGTTATAGAGAAGTTATATGAAAAAACAGCACCACTAAGAGTAAACTTAGAAAAATGTTGAAAAATAACCTAAAACAAAAGTTTGAGATATCAAAAGATGCCGATAAATGAAAGGAAGATGATATTGATAGTGAAAATAGCAAAAAATGTTACTGGATGTTACCAGGACATTTTAATATTTAAAAAGCATAAAAAAATAATTTTGAGAAAAAATCTGTTGATGATTTGAAAGAAAAGATTGAAAAGACAAAGAAATAATTAAGAAGAAATTAATAAAAACAAAAACGATTATTCATTTAAAAATTACAAATAAATCTTCTATTCGACGAAATTTTTAGTATAACAATTATATGTCGTCCTTGAATGTAATCCCCACACAAATATGAGTTAGAGCAGAAAGTTGGAATAAAAAAAATGCGATTTATGTTGAGAAATAAAATTCGTTCTTGTCAAAGTATTATTGTGATTTTCGCAATTTAAAACCCTCGTTTTTGATTTTTTTATAATCCAAGATGACATTTAATCATGAATAATATTTCCTTCAAAATGAAATAAAAAATCAATAATAAAGGTAAGTTAGAAATGGAGAAACAGACGAATTTAAGGAGAAATGCCAGCAACATAATCACATTTATTCCTCCTGACCAATTCAACGATTTTCCTTCCCATCAGAAACTTAATCCACAAAGCTGCAGACTACTACAAGAAAAAAATTTACAGTATTCACCTTTGGACAAGTTGCTTCTGTTTGCTGGATGAGGATGAGAGCAGATGCAATGAGAGCTCCCTGACGCACGTAGTTCACTGGGTCATTGGTTACAGGTTCCAATAATGCGATTGCTTCCTACAGAACAAGTTTCATACGTTTTAAAACCGTCGAAAAAGGATATAAATACATAAAAACGCAAGTTAGAAATACAAAAATATAATAAAAATTGAAATGCTGACACAGCTCGTCAAGAATAAAGCACGTGGAATATCAATCAACCATGTTTTTCTGGCCGAATTTAAATTTAACAATCCATTAAATTTTCAGCTTGTCTTTGCATTTCAATGTTTATATCAATCAACTGCAAGAGAATTTCTTTATTTAAATTTTTTTATTTTTACTTTACCTTTAGCCCTGTTCCTGCACACGCTATACCTAAGGCCATGGCAGCTCCATAGCGCACATGAGGGTTGTAACTCTCAGATAACAAGGAAACGACACTTGGACATTGTTCAGGAGTTCTGTAAAAAGAAATAAAAAAAAAGAAAATTTAAAATAAATTTAAAAAAAAAAATTAATTCCACAGAACATGATTAGATAGGTAAACTAATTTTAAAGAGAAACTATGTTTATCTTGTTGATGACACAAGAAAACAGTAATCTTTGAAGCGGATGAGGCCATTACAGGACAAGACAATGAGGACAATAAATTAAGAGCAGAAAAGACTGCAACAACAAGCGGAAAAAATAAACAAAAGACGCAATTTAGAAATGCTAAGTGGCAACGTACTTTATTCCAACTGTTTTTTTCTTAGTTTGTTTAATAGTTTTAAAAGATATCATCAATTTTTTATTTTTATTATTTTTTCTTTCAAATTCAAACGGATCTATTTCCCGAGTACTCGAATTACTAAGCTTTTAAGTGAATCTCATTAAGTTGTTCTAAGACACATTCACTTTAATCAGTGGATTAATTTCTATACATTTTATTGCCTAAATACTTAATCGATAAACTTTTGTGCAAACTGATGGGTTGCTCATAGCAACAAACAATCAGATGACATAAGATCGTTATTATTGACTTGCCATCATTCATTGCTCTTAAATCTTGTTGTTTACACCAGTAATAAAGGTATTGTGTTACTTCAAATTAATTGTGTAATTAGAAGACACAATTTTGATAAATCTCATTTTTTTCAATAATAATTCGAGCACTAAATGACAGCTTTGTATATTAAAATTACTGGTAATGCTTTCAAATGTGGTAAACAAAACAAATCTACACTTATCATTTAATCACTCTTTTGTCATTTTGTTCATGTGGTTAAATTCCCACTAATTCCTTTGTCAATTCCAACTTTGATACACATAATATGTAAATTCTGTTCCAACTGTGATAATAAACAAAGATTTTAGTTAACATTTTTTTTTAAAAAAAATTAATTAATTCACTAAATTTTCACACTTTAAAATTCTAAAATTTTTCTCATCTTTTACTATTGTTGACATAATGAAACAATTAGGTAAACATGGCAATATTGTAATTAAATGGCAACTTTACTACCCAACTTAAGTTTCACCTTTACAAAAAGAAAAAAAAGTTAAATTAAAAAATTAAAAACAAATATATATTTATACGAAAAAAAAAAAAGTTAAAGCTTAACAAATCTTGCATCATAAATCAAGCGCAAGTCGTTTGCATGCCGCGTTTGTCTTAGTGCCAAAACTGGATATCACAAGTGCAAAGTAAATTACCAGGGTCGTAGACCCAACGCAATCTAACTTTCTTTTCTGCTTTAGTCAGAATTTGCATACAAAGTTCAACATTAGTCATTTAGCAAAACCTTTATAGGTCGCATTTGGAGCATTAAAATGAACAGGAAAATGAAACAGATGTTGCAAATTGTCTTCTTGTATTTCAAGCTGTTATAGACTTAATCGTTCGTCCATTAAATACAATATATATTGAATCTCAAATTATATTTTTTTCAAATTGTTATTTTATTTTTTAATTTTTTTCAATTTTATGCTTCACTTCACTAAACATTTTCGAGATCTATTGAGAAAACATTTTCTCACACTTCAGATGACGTAAGGGTAATGAATAATTCAATCTTCTAAGCTCTTATGTCATTAATACAAGATAAATATTTGCATAAAATCCCTTTTATTATTTAAAAATGTAATATTTATCTGTTATTCTTTTTTTTTTTTCAAAATAAAATATGTTTCCTTTCATTCGTCACACTTTTTAATATATAAGTGTAATGTGTTCGTAATGCAAATAAAAATAAAAAAATTTAATAAATTATTTACGAGGAAGTGAAGAGAGTAAGAAACAAATCCTTTTCTATTCCGCCCGAATGTAAAGAGAAAAGAAAGTTTTCCACTCCCATGGAATTTAATTAAAGTTTTCGCTTGTTAGTAATTTAAAAAAAAGATAAAAAACTAGAGAAACATGAGTTGCTCAAGAAAGTATAATTAAAACAAGTTTTTGCACTTTGTGGTTTTCCGTTAACCCCTTTTCACACTTTGAAGAAATATCCAATTGCTAATTTGTATTGCAATTTTCCTACAAAGCTTAATCAAACACCCTTTGGCTGACTGTTTACCATTAAATACTGTTTTAGTGCTAATTACTCCCTCTATTGAGCAGTGATTGCTTTATATAGTTAGAGCATTGGATTATAATATAATATTAAAATTAAAATAGTAAACTTCCAATCGAGGGGCAGCCACAGGTTGAAATCCTGTCTCTTTCTTTCTGATTTTTAAAATCTAATAAAATCAGATAAATTTCATAAATCTAATAACAAATTCATTAAACCAAAGAAATCCTCAATAAATATTAAAAAATCCATTAAAATTCATCAAATAATCAATAAATATTAAAAAATCCATCGAAATCGTCGACAAGTATCAGAAAATCCATCGAAATCCTCAACAAGTATTAGAAAATCCATTAAAATCCTCAACAGAATTGACCGTTTCACCTCTTCCAAAAACTAAACAATTTTAGGTGGAACAGGATTAGGCAAAACCAGCACTAAGCCCCCGAGATAATTGAGTCTACTTTATTATGACTTTTTTCTGAGGTTAGCTAATTTTTAATCAATAAAAGTTTCTCTCAAATTATGTAAATAAAATTTAATATAAACCAAAATACAAGCACTTATAAAAAAATTTACCAAACCTTTAAAGATCGAAATAACCTTTATTTTTTATCCAGACGCTGTTGAAAAGCAAAATTGTATTTCAATTTAACAAAAGCCCTATACTTTCAACTGATAAACTGCCGCAATTTAAATAAAAATGTCACTCAACTGTCAATTTTAAAATAAAACATCCAACAAAACTTATCTATATTGACAAGTGACAACAAGATATTTGCTACTTTCAAGAATGACGCAGCACAAAGAAAACTTTAAAAACCCTTAATAAAATCCTAATGTCACTCGTCTTTGTTTCCTTCAAAACTTAACAAGAAAACAAACAAAGAAGAATAACAAGATTATATATAACCCAAATGCAAATACTACATAACTAAAAGGTCATGCCAGATCAAACAAAATGCCATACATTTCCATTACAATAACAATAAATCCAAAACCAACTCTAAATCAAATTTCAATGGAACAAATTAACTTTTTAATAATATTCAATCAAAGTATTTGTCAGAGAAAAGATGCAAAGTTCCTTAATAATGTGTTCAATCAAACAAAACACTTTTTTCCTTGGAAATTTCCTAATTAATTCTTATGCATATTTCACTGAATTAAGAAGTAAACAAAAAACATTTACAAGAAAGCAAACAATCGATAAATCTGTTCCAAGGACTCATTTCACTTTTCAAGAACACATCTGGAATGGAAAAACAAAATGATTACCATTAAATTATTTATTTAAAATAATGCCAAAAGCCATTTCTCAATCATGTACATGTCATTTGCAGAGAAAATGTTTAAACTTTTTAATTAGGTAATAAAAAGCAATTTGCAAACCATTTTAAATATAAACACTGATATGTCTATTCATTTAATATTTATTATTATTAACCTCAGAATTCATATAAAATACAACATCAAACAAAATTACAAGTGCTTTTGATGATTTTGACAGAATGTGCTTAAAAAACCACTTGAGTTTTAATGTCAAGTGGATATAAAGCGCTTGAGAACAAAGCGTATATTAAGATTGCTTGATATGTTTAATATTTTGCCTTAAGAATATTGACATTCAACAAGCTTAAAGTTGATGACAAACTAAACACGACTCAAATAACAAATAACAAGCTTTAAAAAGCTCACAAGTTTAAATCCAAATTATTCAATTTGTTCTTTTACTTAACTTGGAGCAATTTGGTGTCGACGTAAAAGACTTATTGTAGCGAATAATGGCTTTGTCACCATTGCTAATATAAAACTATTCATCTGTATTGGCATTTCGACAAAGTCGTTTTAAGACACCCATTTTCTGAGTAAATAGAGTAAAGAAGAAATAAAAATTTGAAGGAAAATAATTTAATCAATTCATTTATTCTTTCAATGTTATTTAATTTTGGAGCCGCAAAAATCTAATTTAAAATTATGTAATTAATTAATTATACAGAATTAAATCAGAGTGGGAAAATTGGTGTTTAAAAAGTGAAAAGTTTGTTTGAAAATATTTTTCCAAGTTAAATAAAATAGGTGAAACAAAAGTAAAAATAAAGTACTTGAAATAATAACTGAGCCACACTTGAAATGTTGTAAAGCTCCACTCAAGCTTGTTCTAGTCGAGTTTGTTTATAAATTCCTTGAATTTTATTATTCTCAACACAACACTCATTGCTCTCGAATAACACCGAAATGTTGCCCTGTACATTTTCTATCAACATCAGTCTTCAGACAGTGCTTAAGAAACTCGTGAAAAGAAGCAAAGAACGTTCTAGTTTAAGACCAACTTGCAACCAAAGAGCAATGGAATGAAAGGCAACAGCTGAAAATGGGTGAAAAAAAGAAAAATTCCCATAGGAACAGAAAATACCACATAAAAGAAAACCTCCAGAGACCGATAACAAAAAGAAAAAAACCGTAAAAAAATCTTAACAAAGGTCAAAACAAAACAAAAAACTTTTAACTTTTCAATCTTTATTGCACTAAAACCAAACAATTTCATTTTTTCAACTTTTTATGTTGCTAAATCCAATACACTTTTTCTATTTCCTTTTATGTTTGTATCGAGATATAAAAAGTGACCAGGATCAATTCGGATTCAAATTTGACATATTTATATCACTTTAGATACAGGTGGAAAAAATTATTTCAAACAGTTGAAGGAAAAACATAACCGCTACTTCATGTTTCCGCGAGTCCACTCGGACGATTTTTATGGACTATAAAGGAAAACCCTGGGTAATTGGAAACTGGGTAAAGGAACTCGAGTGCAAGAAAAACGCGTCTTTGCAAAGACTCCCAAAACCACCTTTTTATACCCAATTAAACTACACATAAATATATTTTGCATTAAACACTTCTTTCTACTTTAAGTGTATAATATTCAAATATGAATAAATTATTCGAAAGCCCGCAACACCTGACACAGTTTGTTCATTTTTTTTACTTGTAGCAACAACTTGAAATAACAGAGCAAAGAAAAACATGTTAACATTTGACTAATAAATTTTGGAATTTAAATTTTTCACTTTTGTTTATTTACTTTCTTTTCAACTTTGTAATTACTGCATAACTATTCTCAACTTTATGTTTTCTTTGCGACTTTATTTAAATAAAAAACAAAAATAAAATTACCATAAACAAATTTTAAATGAAGATCGTCAACTGTCAATTTTCTTTATTTCTTTCATATTAATGCTGTCAAGTGTAATCATGAGATTTCAAGATTGTTTGTATTAATTATTTTTACTTGTCAACTGCTTCAATATAAAGACTTAACAATTGTTTTGTCAGTTTTCATATATAAACATTGTTTTTTAATACTTTCATTTACCTAATATCAACATGATATTAAATTGTGAAAAACTTGATTTTTTTGAAAATAAATAATTAATTTCAGGATAAATTTCTTTTCATTAAAATGCACTTTATTAATATTAAAGTCGACAGAGTGAGTTTGTTCTATCAACTTTATGACTTATATCTCAGGATTAGAGTATAAATAAAGCAAGAGAAATTGTTTGCAATATTCACATTTCTCTCATAAATAAATAAAATGCAACTTTATCCACTACTATTAAAAGAATATCATTTCCTAGAGCAGAAAAGCAACTTATTAGCCCTTGCCAAATGATGAGCAAAATAAAAATCAACATCTGATTCCTATAATAACCTTTCTCACTCTCGAGCTAATAAACTTTGCCACTGCCAAGAGACAAATTAGTTCTCCTAACTCATCAACCACAAATTATCTCATTTTTTGTCCTACCTCACTCATAATCTTTTAATGCTCACACTAAATCATAACAAACAGAAAAAACTGAAAATATTAAGGATAACTTTCATTTTCCTTATCAATTCGAAATGAGAAATCGATACCATAAAATTGAGTAACTTTTCAAAAAATAAACATAAAAAATGGCTACCTTTTATTTCACATTTTTTCATATTTTCTTTCAGGCACGTTCACCTTAATGGCACCATCTTTTCCCAACTTCTTTTTTGACAAATGTTTATGGCCTCATAACAAGTCCAAGCATGTGTAAGTGAAGAAATAGTTCTACTATATATTTCGGAATTTGCACAGGTGAATAAAAGAGAAGAAATTTACAAGTTACGTGCCCGTTTCTAGATGCATTAGTAAATTTGAGCGAGAAAAAAATCATTAAAAAATAAAAGAAATCCAAAAATATATTAACTTCATATAACGACATTACAAAATGACACCATTAATAGAGATTTCCAACTAATGAGTTTTTAATGTCGTTCAACACATTCTTCATACAAGATCAATATGGTAGCTCATCTCTTTTCTTACCGCATACCAATTTAGCACACAAAAGATCTATTCAAGTGTTCCTCCCTATCTTGGCCGTTCCAATATTTTTTAATTGAAATCTTTCAGTACTATTCGAGTTGCAATTTTTTGTCTCAATTTCACGCTTCTTTCTCTCTTTCCGTCTCCTCGTATATGGTTCCAAGTTTTGAAATTTCACAATTTCCGAACCCTTCACCGTTTCAAATGTGATAGACACAAACCCAATTCATTAAACATTTGCTGTATTATTTTAAATTGTGGTGGTATTAAAAATAATAAACCAAAGTAGAAAGAGAAAAGGTTTGTATAAATCTCTACTCTGTTTCCTCAAACCTGAGACAAACATTGATTGATTTTTGATGCAAGAGGTTACTCAGATAGAAATTTCTCGTTTATGATGGCATAAATGCACATTTTAAGCTTAATATTAAAATTAATAATAATATATTTTGTGATCCACTGCAATTTAAGTAATAATTAATAAGTGAAAATAAATAAATAAATTAGTATTTACTTTTTTCATTGCCAATGAGACAGCTAATTTTTTTCGGTATTTTAGCATTGATCAGAAATAGTTACAGAACTAAAATATGTTATTTTGGTCACATTAACAAACACTTTTAAGTGAAAAGGTGGGCATAAATTTCTCCAAAACAAGATATTATGTTTGAAATGGAAGGTGTAATTTTAAAACTAAGAAGTTGTGAAAAACAAGTGATTATGCAGTTGTTTGTCTGCGCCACTTTAAAAATGATGAATACCGCCTGTACAGCTTATTAAGTACGTTAATCATCAAATATCAGTTTAAAGTGCAATTATACATTGCTTATTTTATTTTAAGCTGAAAGAAAACAATTAAAATCAAATGCAGTGCCATCAGTTTTTGATTTCAAGCGAGAAACCAGCAATGAAAATGACAAAAATGAATCCCCGTGGACAACGCATGAAAAGTAGACATGAAACAATTGCATTATTAAGAAAACAAGCATTGCAAGCAGTCTTTGATAAAAATGTGTTTGCTCATAAAATTTGTGTGGATATGTAAAAAAAAAAAGAATTCACTAATGGTATTTTTTGCAAGAATACTCATTCAGTTGTTCAGCCACAGATAAGGAAAATTATTGAGAGATCTGAATTATATAATGACTTTAAAATGTTTGAAAAAAAGATAGCATAATGGCAGATAGGGGAATAATGGTGCAAGATCTTTTTGCAAATAGGTACGTGGAAGTAAACACACCAACAACTTCAAGAGAAAAGAATCAATTAGAGCCAGAGCAAGTAGTTAAAGATAGGCAAATAGCTTCTAAAAGAATACGTATTGAATGTATCATTGATGTCAGCAAAACCTATAAAATTTTTAAAAAGGAGCTGCCACTCTTGATTTACGAACTGTCTGAGCTTTATATGTTATCAAATTTTAGACCAAGAATTGTAAATAGTCTTGCTTAAATTTTGTTTTTTATTGAATAATTTTTACAGATTTTTGACAATATGTGGTTTTGAATATTTGTAAAAAAGTTCTAATATTGGAATTAAAGATAATGTACATTACTCTGAATCATATGGTACTTTTTCAGTTCAATAATTGTACTGGCATGATAGTTAGCCACATTTATAACACGTGCTTTATGACTTCTAGAACATTGACACCACCTATAGCCAACTAATGCAATGGCTAGCCTCATACTGTGAAAACACCTGACTTTGCTGGAAATAGACCACAAGACTTTAGTGCTGGAAACACTAAACTGTTTTTCACTTTGTTAGATCTTTCATTAATTTTTGTTGGTCAGGAACAGTAAGACTGTGTCTCATTGTTACTAACAATAGCTACAACTTTTAAACAAAACAAAATTTGATATGCATACAATTCACAGCGACAATTTTATTAAGATTACTCCACTCAATTTTTCTAAAACCATTTGTAAGTTGCTGTAAAACAAGCACTTGAGTCGCTTATCAAGAGCACCAGATATGATTGCAATCATGCAACAATCAAAGTAGATATTCCAAATGACTTAATGTGCTCCATGTCACATTAGCTGCATTCAAAAACTCGTGTTTTAGGTGTTTGTGTTTTGTGTTTGTGACGTCACTTCCTAAAGTGTTTCTGTTTTAAGACTAAAAAACACCTAAAACACAAACAGTGAACGTAGCGTTTTACTAACACAACCAGAAGTGTTTTAGAAGTCAATTGAAAGCCGCCATCTTGCCACAGCTTCAAAATCAATTCTGTACGTAATTAAATAATTATTTATTATACAAGTATTATTTATTATATATGTGATCAACTGTATGTTCGATTGACCATACAGTCGATCAAACGTATTTTTGATCAACGTGCAGTCGATCAAACGTACTTTTGTTTACAGGATTTTAATGAGATTTTATTTAAAATAAAATATACAAAATAAACAAATATCTCAAAAAATCGATATAAATTAAACAAATATGATCACATGATCACATAAACACCTACTAAACACAAACAAAACACTTAAAATCAAAAAAAAAGCTTGAAAACACTTGTAAATAAAATATAAACACTCCTAAAAAAACCTTTTTGAATGCAGCTATTGTATCTCATTCTCCAATACTTGAGTTTTATGCTTATAACCAGTTAAAACAACTATATAACTATAACTTTAAAACCATCTTGCTCAAACTCTAATTTAATTTTAAATGCTTTAATTCCCCAAAAAAGGGAGCAACCTACAATAAAAACACTCTTCTCAACTGCCATTGGTTGTAACAATCTTAAGAACTAATTAGGATTTATACAAAATCCCACTTTTGCAAAAACTAGTTTTAAAATTAAGCTACAAAACAAATATTTACCTCTTTTTATCAAATCATAATATCAAATCACAATAATAAGAAAAAATTACTTGTTCCATTTAAAGCAAATTAAACAACATTCAACCTAACAAACTTTAATCAAAGTCTAAAATTCTCTAACAAATAAAAAAAAGGTGCTGATTGATTGTCACTTAACTAATAGCAATTACGAGAGGTTCGTATTAAGCTTGCTGACTTATGAGTTCATCTGGAAAAGAAATGAGCCTAGACAGGACCTGAGTGAATTGGAGCTAATCTTCTTGGCAATTAATCGTAGCGAATTCCACGAGTTGACACTTCATTTTTGCAAGCTCGCTTCTTTCTTTGGACAAATCTCAATCTCGGCACAAGACATATAGTGCAGTACAAGTCTGTGGTTGTTCAAATGACAAGAACTTTTGCAACTTCTCAAATTAATCTCGAGAAACCTGCTTCAACTGACCTTGGCCAGGGCCAATAAGGCAGGAAGAATTTTCTTCAACAAAATGAAATCAAAGAGTAATAGGAAATGGTGGGTAAGTGAATTCCCAATAGCAAATCAATAATACCACTACAAGACTTCTCTATTCCTCACAATAACTATGGATCTACACACAACAGCATCTGCTTTAATTCTTTCCAATTGCTTTCAACCTAATAATTATCTTGCTAAGTCGGCAAAAATTAATTAACTCTTTAAAAAATTATGTGAAAAAATTCTTTAATTGATTGCTCAATTTTTTGTAAATATTGACGTTAAAAACAAGTTAAGTAATATAAATTAGTTAATTAAATTTAACGTAGGGTTTCTACTCGTCCAAGGAACCTTGAAACAATATTTTGGAAAATATTGCACATTTTTATTCTCAACAAAGTGTCCAAATATGCTTCTACACACATATTTTAATTTTAATTAGATTTTGATGAAACTCACTAACTTAATTTTCGTGTAAATATTATGAAAATTCGTTTGCAAACAATAATTTAATTATTGCTTCTAATATCCCAAGTGGACTGAAAATTGAAGTTCGAGTAGGAAATTATCTATCTTTTCTGATCGCAAGGGATATTCTAGGAATTCTTGGAATCAATTTTCACTCCTATTCTCTCATTAAATGTCTGACTTTAAAAGCACAGTTGGAAACGTTCGATTTCTACTGAGAGATAATAAATGTGAGTAGAGCACAAGCCAAAGCTGCTTTGTAAACACCATTTAGCATGCAGACCTCTGCAACTGGTCAGTAATTGCTCTACAGACCACCCTCATGTAGACTTTCGATTTCAATTTCCAAACCAGAAAAAAGAAAAAAGTTTTTCCATTAAAACTGGAAGCATGTGTCGTTAATTTAAAAAAATGAAAAAACAATTTTCCATTTCTTCAAAAAAAAAATTGAAAAAAAAATATTTAGTTCTTTTATTTAGTCAAATTTTCAAGGGAGAAAAAAATGATGAACAGAGCTTTTCGTCTTAGAGATATGTTTTCTGAATAATTATAGCTACTACAATTTCATCACTCCATACACCAATTTTGTGCACTTACACGTGTAGTCAAACATAAATTAATAAAATTCTATGTATTATGGAATGATCAACAAAACGAATTCCAGCTGTTGCTGCTGTTGATTTTTTAATGCAAACGTCATCTAGCCATATCGTATGATTTGCTGATGATGTACAGAGGCTGTTCACTGAAGCTATGAATGTTTTAAAACGTTAGAAAAATTTCCAACAAAATAAGATTCATTGGATCTTTTTAGAAATAAAGTGTGTTGCAAAAATATAAGTTCACCTCAAATTTCATTTTTTAAGAAATATTTTAATGAAATAGTGATGGAATGATAATTTTTATTTATAAATATGTAAACAAAGTATTTATATTAACTTTTAGAAGGAAAAGAATACAATTTTACAAAAATTTCAAGTTTTTTTTTTCAAATTTTAGGTATTGCATATTGAAGCTGTCGTAAATACCCTTCCCAATTTTAAGATACATATAAATCCTGCTTTATATCGAATCATTTTGCTTTTTCCAAACTTAAATTCTAACTGAATACTGTATTTATCTGTATCTAAGACGCTATATTTTTCCAAAATTAACCTGCATCCTGGAGACCGAATGTAACATTTTTTTTATAATTTTGTAAAGTTGAATTTAATTTGATTGAGTTCTAAGAATTTTGACTTAGAGTTGATTTTGTGTCATATATTATAGATATCTTAAGCTCCCTAATTTTTTCCATCAAGTCAATGCAGTGATTTGAGCTACATCTCTAGAGAAATCAAGCATAGAAGTTTAATCTCCCTAACCACTGAATTCCTCATCACAAAGAGATAGAATAAGAAAAAAGAAGATAAAAGTTTTATTGAAAACTATGTCTGTTTTATATTTGCAAGTAATTTTAAAAAAATGCTTAAAATAAATTATTTTATACATTTCTTTACAAAATTCAAAACAAGTTTAAATTTAATCAATTTAGAAATTACATTTTTCAGAATTCAATTTAGTTTTGAATATTCTTATAAATTCAATTAAAAAAATTATAAGAATTTCAAAAATACTCATTTCACATTTAAAATTCATAAACATGCTCAGATTGAATTAAAGCACATAATTCTTGTCCAATTTTAAAATTTAAATTTAAACTTGGAATATTTTAATTAATTCTTAATAAAAAATATTTATCATTTCTAAAACACCCATTACAAGTAATTAATTAGCTAATAAATTGCTTTCAACATTTCGAATACTACCCAGAACAAGATTAGACTTTAAATAAATATTTAAAATTCAATTTAATTCTGTAAAAGAAAAAAAGGGAAAAAAATGCATAACAAATTTCATCTCATAGAATTAATAAAGCGGCACATTAAACACTACCTTTCTTAATTTCCTTAATATTTATGACCCTAATCACACACACTAAGCGAAAAAAACGAGAGAAATGTAAAGGAAAAGAGAAGCAAGCATTACTGGTTCTTTAATGAACGACTCGTAGCAAGTAATCTTCATTTTTCTTGCAGCAATTCAATGGCGAGTAATAAAGAGAAAAGTCATATCTTTTCATTAGTAGCAAACCGATTTCTTTCATCAGTGGCACACTTTATTTAACCCTAAATTTTTACTACCCAATGCATATATTCATAAAATTCAATAAATATTTTTTACCTATTAAAAAATATCCATAAATTTTCATTTTACTTGCAATAAACACGACGACGCCATGTTCATTCTCATGATTTCCATTTTAATATATTTTTTAATGGCTACTGTTTTAATAATAATAAAAAAATAAAACAAAAAGCTCAATTAGCTATCAGCGAGGCAAGAAAACGTAGAAGGCTGATTTGAGGATGAAAATTGAGTAGGACAGGAGCAAATGATGATGATGAGAATGAACAGGAGGCATCGAGCGTTATCAACTTGTTTTGCCAGCTTCGTCTTTAATTCTCGAAGGCAGCAACACACTTGATCTTCAAGATGAAGAAGTGGGATATGATTAGTTTCCAGCAAAATACGAATGACCTAAATCTTAACAAAGGAAAATAATTAGAAAAATTGCGGGTATTTTGCTTTCGGGACAAATTGCTTCGAGATTATAGCAGAGCCTTACCCACGCATGAGATAAAATACCTGTGTTTAAAATATCCAACCAATCGATGTGAATTAGGCTTAATTTTCTATTAAAAACATACGAAATTGCGGAAATTCAATCTAATACTCAACTTATAATACATTTTTCTATGTACGGAAATGTATCTATTCAAGCGGCCATTTCCGGAAATGATCACATGTACTTCCGGATATATGACATTAAGAATTGCTTCGCTCTGATTAGTTGAAATTAAATCGGCCATTTTGAACATATTTAAACGGTAACAGCATATATTCGGATACAGTAAGCAGGTATATTAATTTTAAAGAAGTAAAATCATGTCTGAATTTGAAAATTCAAACCGTCGAATTCTATTCACAGCAACATCGGCTTTACTATCCGAAACCGGTTTTGAACGTTCCGATCGGGCTGTTTTAGACACATTAACCGACATTTTGGAGAATTTTTTCTTCCAAATTGGAAAGAAAAGTAGGGAATTATGCGAATTAGCATGTAGAACTGACATTCATGCTGGTGATGTTGCTTTGGCTTTGATTGATAAAGGCATCAAAATTGATAGTATCCCTGCGTATGCTAATAGAAGCCATCAAATTTCATTACCAGCCATTAGTTCATCTAATTTGCCACCAATTCGTACACTTCTACAAGTAGGTCAAAAAAGAGCTCATCCACCACATATCCCCGAACATTTTCCAGCTTTTCCCGATCCGCATACATATATTAGAACTGCAACTCATGTGCAACCAGTGACCGATTATCAAGTAATTAAAGA
>JAQFZN010000594.1:0-26467 GCA_034687075.1 Geophilus carpophagus
GAGTTTTACGTCACCGGTCATTTTGACCGGTTACCGTCGTTCTAGGTAGGGGGAAATCCCCGTCGTTCTAGTGTTAAAAGTGGGCCAAATAACAAGCAAAAAAAGATTACCCAATAGGCACACAAGACACGCATCCAGGGCCTCAATAATTACATCCAACCATCTATTTTGCATCGAGTCTAAATTTTGAGCCTTATAAAAAAATTGCACCTAGGGCCTCACAGGAACAAAATCTACCACTGTGCCCTAACTTCTAAGAGCATGTAAACTAAGTTATATAACTGTTCAAAAAGCAAGGGTGCTGTTTTAAATGTCCCATTCATAAACCAATCTGTAAAAAGTCATATACTATCATTGGTTGCAAAAATTTATTTGAAAATTTTAAATGGCGGTGGATTGGCTAGTGGTGGACTGGTCCAGGCAGATGGCTTAGAACCGTATTGCATTTTTGTGTTATTTAACGTAAGTAGCACCAAATAAATTAATGATCTTGGGGTAATCATCAAACATACTCACCAATAATTTAGAATCTCCTGTTCCCCTATTATTGAAAACAACAGATCTGTATCCAAGTTTTTTCGCTTGTCCGCAAAGAACCCTGAGATACTCTGCCTGACTGTTACCTGAAAAGAATTATTAAATAGTGAATTTCTTCTAATAAAAACAACATTACATCTATAAATTTACCAGTTAGTCCAGGTAAGAATAAAATAGTTGGTCTAGTTGATGGATCTTTATAAATGGACTCTTCCTCATCCAGCCAGTCGAGGAACACTTCACCTCCATCAGCTAGCTGTAAAACTTCTCTATTAAAAATAATAAAACAAAATTTAATTAAAAATCTCCATCTTATTTTTCCTAAACTATTTTAATCATCAAAATTATCTTCTAAAATATCAAATTTCAAATCGTTTTTATGTTTGTTATTTCAGTTGACTTTTAAAAAGAACTTTGATTTTATTTTAATCAATGCTCTATGGGTCAAAGAAATTTAAAAATAAAAAACTATATAGTTTTTGTTGATTTTGTTTGAATTCCCAATTGTTTACGTAATCACATTAAAATCCTTGTAAATAATTAAATACTTTCTAATTAATGTTGATGAAAACTTCAATTTAACTGAGATAAAATTAATTACATTAATTAGTTAATAACCTCAGTTTTTAAATATTGAACTAACTTAACTGTCATAAATAATGTATGAATAATAAATAATAAGTGAAATTATTGCCTCATAGCATAAAATTATTTCAATTATTTTGTTTTCTTCAGCCACATTTTTATCAGAGAAATAAATAAGATAAAAGTAACAAGTTTGTTTAAAAATAAACTTCGTTTTGTTGCAATGATTTTAGATTTTGTTTAAAATGCCAATTGCTGTCCCTGGGCTTTCCTACATCTCACTTTTAAAATTGAAGTAATTTCATGTACAATTAAAAAATAAATTTTGATGAATTTATATTTTAAATAAATTGATAGTTAAATATATTAAAAAATATATATTTCTATCAAATTCGAATCCCTGATATATAAAACTTTGATTCAAGTTTCGATTTTAGAATTTGATTGTGTTCTTCTAGTTTTCATGCAATCCCCATAAGGATGATTATTATTACAATGGAAAATACTCTCGTTTTAGGACATCTGGTTACAGGAATATTTCCATTGAGATTAGTTCAAGGATAAACAGTTTGAATTGATTGAAATTGACATCCCCAGTTGAATAAACCATTATTCAAATAATAAAAAATAGCTCGAATTGTGCACATTTCAAACTGTTTTTAATTTATTATTTGAATTTATTCTTATAAATTGTTTTTTTCAAAATGTTCCTACAAGTCAATAAGGAATGTTTTGTATTTGGAATGCTGCATAAACACGAAAAAAATATTGTTTTTTATAATTTAGGTTGTATTAAGATGTGCACAAGTACCACACAAATGTTGTATTATTTTTAGTTTTATACCTTTTGTATTGCAATCTTGGAATAAATGAACGTAAATATAATCCCATGATAGTTTGCATTCGAGATTCGCAACACCAAAGAATTGGCCTGAATTGGTCATGAAGAGTGGAACAATGCTTTAGAAGAAAATCGTGAAATTTTCCTTTTCGGCAGCATAATTTTGGTTTCTGTAAATAAAATAAAATAATTTTTTTTTATTCTCTCAAAAATGCCTTTTGTCATCTCAATTCACACTTAGTTCAAATATTAAAGTCTAGATAAAAAAAAATTGAACTTTAATCTTAATTTTACATTACCCAATATATTATACAACCAATTTTTTTTTTTTATTTCTTTTGTAATTTTAATCTAATTCCTGGTAACTTAAAACTTGAAAGCAAAATCCATCATTTCCTGTGATCCCAAAACTGGCATTGATTTCCATTCCTGTCATTCCTTACACAAAATTTATATCAGAGAACAAAATTCTGATCAAAATATTTCCGTTTTCAAAAACCGTTGTATTTTCAAAAATTGCAAAAGAACTCAAATCATCAATAAATTTTTCATGATTTTTTTTATCAAGACTCGTTTAATGACGTCAAATTATTAATTGCGTCATAGATTTCTCCCGCCTAAAAGCCCAATTTCCACACAAATAAACATTACTATCAGTTTCTAGATGTTTTATCTTCCGAGACAAATTAAATACAAACACTGATAAGTTATATAATAAAATTTCCTCGTGTGGGTAATTATAATCATTTCAGCGCTTTTTACGCCAATCCGATGTGATGCCACAAATTCTCAACCACACACAGTATGCTTGATAAATTATTACGTCACACATACACAAAAACGCTCAAGAAATTTCTAAAACCGGTCGAAATTTCTTACCTCTACGATTTGTCTGTAATAATACGCAAAAGCTAATGTTATAAATGTGACCAGAAGGTAAAGATGAGTTCTATATTGAAATCCAGCGATGATAGTATCGAATAGATCTCGTATCATGTCTATGTTAAAGGGACGTATCTGTGTTACTACTGCACTACTCAGCTTCCATCACACAACTCCACCATGTGGTTGACAAGTGGGGAGGAACTGGAAAGCTTCGTCAAACACGAGCGATTCTATTGGCTACAGAATTAAACACGAACCCGGATGTTAATGATTGCAGATTTGGCTAAGGAATTGTATAATTTCAATTCAATTTATAAGATTTTATTTCATTTTTAAATATATTTTTAATTTATTATATATTATACCTTTTTAAATAAATTTTGTTACATTTTTTTCTCTTTTTTTAACTTCATTTTTAGTGTACAAGTAATGATGTTAAATCCTGCGCAGAAAGGTATTTGGTGGTTATGCAATAAAATGTAAAAACAATTGTAAACTTATTATTAAAAAAATAATCTGAAAAATAAACAAACATTTTTCATAAAAAATATAAATAAATCTAAGCTGACATCTGGTGTTGCATAGAGTTAAAACAAGAGCAGGATGATCGTTATTCCGAATACAGTTCTGTGCTGTCTGCATATACAAGGCATTGCTTGTTCTCACGCAATTGGTCAATGGGTCATGACGTCACTGGGTTGATGAAAAATAAACGATTTTAATAAAATAAAAATTTATAATCTTGGAATAATATCTGCACAACATTATGATTTAATACACATACCTTGCTATAAGAAATAGGTATAACAGTAAGAATTACAGTACGATTAGTTCTTTTTTAGTGGAAATTACACAATTTTATGATGTAACTCGGTGTATTCAGCTTGTAGAAATTATATAATCGCCAGAGTAATGTCCACTTACAAATTAGCAACTATTATAATATGCTTCACTATTTTCGGAATAATCGGAAACGAATGTTGTAGTTATTAACTATTTATCCAAATGATAATTCTTGCCGTAAACAAATGTATTTCCGGTTTAAAACGACTGCTTTTTGAATTGTTAGTTCAAAAACAAGACAATTCTATTTTTTAAATACATCTGATAAAGTAAACATGAGATAATAAGGCAACTTGAGCACGAATAATGCTAATACCAACGTTGCTACTTTTTTCTTCATCTCGACAATTAGATTGCGTGCGTGTAACTAATCAGTCAGTGTGATTGCTAAGACCTTACTAGGTCCAGGATTGATCTTATTGTTAAAATTAATTAAAAATAAAATATAAAAATAATTTTCTATTTATAAATATTTTACCGCAAAAAAAAATAAAAAAAATAACACTGAATTTTATTAAATGATAAATTTATTCTTTATTTTAACAGTTGAGTTTTAAATATTTGCACAAAATCTAGGGATTCTATGTACAATAAACGTGATTTAGTAAATCAAATTCATCTTCTATTATATACATTACTCAGCAAATAACTCACAAAATGTTCATCACGTTGAAAATTGAAAGATAATATTTTTATATTTCGTATATAAATTAAATTCAACTTTTTTCAAAAAAAATTAAAGAGTAATAATAATAATAAAAACAATATAAAAAATTCAAGCATCAAGGCCTAAATTTTCTAAAAGCTCATCAATTAATCGAAGTTTCTCCTGCGCCTCTTCAACAGCGCTGTATGTTTGAACTGTACTGGTGATATGGTATCGGATATCATCGATTATAGAAATAGTATCTGTTTCTTGCCTACTCACAACTTGCTTAGCATCATCTAAAATAATTTCGTGTAAAGCTTCATCACCAACCATCTAAAAAATAAATTTGTAATGAAAAGTATTAATAATAAAATCGCCATTTTTTTCAACACTCGGTAAAAAAATTAAGAATAAATCAAAAATTTGAAAAAAAAAAGCTCATGAACTTTGCAGATTTAAAATTGGTACTTAAAAAAATAGCAATTTTCTATTATAACATAAATTAATGTAAAATTGTTAATTAAATTTAAAAAATTCGAATTTTGACCGTTATTCTAAATTTCTGGAATTATTCCCGTTTAAATCTCGAATCATAACTGATTTCAATTGCTTGTACTGGTTACAATTCCTTTTTTTAGTAACGAACCAACAAATCAAAAAAAAAACTGTTTACACATTTATTTAATTCATGTAATATTTATCTCTTCATGTTTTTTTATTTTTAAAAACGTTACTTTTTCCTGTATCAGGCGATATATCTTTACCTCGTCAATATGCATTGCAATAACCTCTGTACATTGATCTTCTAAACGCCGTAGTTCAAACATCCGAGATAAGCGAAAAAGGTCTAATACATTATGCATTTCAATACATTGACATAAAAACGCAGCGCACTGGCGTTTTAAATCCATCAAAAGAAACATGTCTGCTGCTGTCAGGACATCATACACATTGTGAATCGTCAACTAAAAAAATTGGTTTTATTATTTATTTTTTATAATTTAAAATCACTTTCTAAAATAAAATAAAATAATATATTACCTCAGCCGAGTTTTGATAACTGTAATACATAATTTGGGCAAAAATTTCAGCCTTAATATTACGTAATGTAATAATAGGCACATCTCGTTCAGAATCAACAGCAGTTTCATTAAAATGATCTCGTAATAGTGCCTTCATATAATCGCTTCGGGCGCTAATAAATGCCTAAAACAAAAATTAAAATATAATTTTAAAAATTTACGAAATATAAATTTTATATTAATTTCTTTATATCTACTTTGTGACATAAAAAAATGTGATTTTCAACAGAAATGCATAAATCAACAAAACATGCTCGCTCAACACTCGGTGAGAAAGGCAATTCAGCACCACCAACCTTTAATTATAAATTTTGAATTTAAATTTATTAAATTATTAATTTTTTAATTTAAAACATTTTCTACCCAGCCACTAAATTGTGTTGGCATTCCTTGTTCAGCTAAAATGCCGAAATCTTGTTGCAAATCTGAATTTCCTGATGCTGGTTCCAATACAATAGTCGTTACATTTGTTCCAGGTTTAGTACACTCTGAAATATTTTAAATTTAACATTTAAAATTAGAAATAATTAATAAATTTCAATTATATACCAAAAGAGTACGCTTTATTAATAGTATCTTCCAACTGTTTTATAAGAGATGGTAGTTGACATTGTTTAGCAAGTCTAATACAATCTTCCGCTAAATCCTTATGAGTTTCCAAACGGCCTATATTGTTTTAAAACGATAAAAGGGAAGGGAAAAATATATTTAAGAGTAAATTTAATATTTTCCCATTAGTACTCACTTTCTCACCTGTATACAAATAGTGTAAAATTGCCTTAAATGCCACCGGACGTACCTTAAATATCAAAATTAAAAAAAAATTAAAATTAAATTAAAATATGATATGAGAAGAAAATTCGGTTATATCCAGTATAGTTTTGAATGAGAATTTCGAATCACTGACGTTTTTATCATTCGTAAGTGTGCTGGGTATTCAAATTCCCTATCACAGAAACAGTTAATTCTTACCAACTCATGCGCTATTGTAATTAATTCACGATGGCGCCATCGTGTTTGAAATTTTTCACAAAAATAATCACTTCGTGCGCTTAATATACAACGATGTGCTCGGATTTGTTCGCCGTGAACTACAAATGTTACATCAGAATATTCTTGGGATTCCAACAACCTAAAAATTTAAAAATTAAAAAAAAAAATAATTTATTGTGTAAATTAACATGATTCACTAACTCATACTTTAACAAAAAGTCTTCATAACAGTTTCGTCTTGTAAGTTGTAAAGTTACGTTATAAGTCCGTAATAATTTACGAATTTTCATGTTAAGAGCACCGTATAAACATCGTTCACCATCGAAGGTATTCGCTTCACATCGAGCTCCGTTTTCCAGCAGGTATTTAACTACATCGTAATGCCCACATAAACATGCGTAATACCTTTAAATAAATATTTTTTCTTTCAAAATTTGTTTAGTTGAATTTATTGACATTTTATTTCTCCTTACAATGGCGTACTATCCCATTTATCTCGAATATTTACTTCAATTTCCTTCTGCTCTACTAAATAACTAAAATCAAATAAAAGATTTTACTATTAATTTTATATGAAATTACTATATTTATCGCACTTACACAACTCTTGTTAAATCTCCTCTTCGACAACTCTGGAATAAATCGTGTAGATCCATGGCTCTGCAACGTTAATTTAATATGACGTAATCAAGGTCTTCAATTGCGTCTTATTTTCGCTTACAATTAAGTCTATTTCTAATCGATAATAGTTTAAACACTACTGACTGATGCAAGCTTGAATCAGATTTACTTGTTACAAATTTCAATCTTAGTAGTGAGCACTAAAGTTACGATATATAACCATATTGAAGTATGACAGGGTTTCAATGTTGTGATGCGCGTAGAAAACAAACCGTCACTTTATGACATCTATTGGTCGATTTTAACATTTTTACAATGTATAAGTCTATTTTAATTGAAATGCATTTTGATATAAATATATTTTTAATTCTTCAGAGTTATCCGAATGAGTTTTTAAAATTATTGGCACTATATTTATTTCATAATCATTATTTTAAAAAAATAATTTGGAACAAAAATGTTTATTTCATCACATCATCATTAATTGACAAATGACATATACCAACAAAAACAAAATATAAATTACTGCCAAGTGTTTAAACACTTTCTTCAAGGAGTTGTATATTTTATCTGCATACTTTTTAATTCTTCAGAGGTATCTGAATGAGCTTTTAACATTTTTGGTTTAATTTGAGCAAACTGATTTATAAGCCTTTCCTTTGCGTAGTCATACAATTCATATTCCATAGTTAAGTTCGCTTTAATTCGTCTTCGTAAATCCTCACTTATATCATGAGGTCGTTCAAAATTCTTATTCATTTTTGGCACTGCATTAAAATATAATTTATTAAAAATACATCCGTTTTTTGTTTTAATGTTTTTTAAACCCAACATACCTACTAGTTCATTATAAAACATGTAGGACATTCCACTAAAATATTGTGGTAACTTCTCTTCTAAAACTGCCATTGTTTCATTGAGCAGTTCAAGAACACCAACAACAACAAAATGTTCATCCAAATTTTTTTTTGCTTCTTCTAAGGCCCAACTATCATTAAGAATCCTGAAATTATATGTTAAAATTATGTTGCCTATACATGAAAGCATCCATATAAGGATGTGTCATGGACCTACATATTACATCATTAAAGAAAAATTTATAAAATAAATAAATAATGAACTATTATTTACATGCATTTAGGATTATGGCCACAAAAATATGGAATACTCAAGTCATATTCTTGGCCTGGTATAAATTTACAAAGTGGATCTCCATTGTCAACGCAATCTTCAAAAAACTGCATCAATTAAAATTTTAAGGAAAAGATTGATCTTATTAAACGTTTTGTATGCATATACATTAAATTTACCTTTCTTTTCCATTCTTCTATTGTTATATTAAATTCTTTCTTGTATTTTTTTGTGTAACCTATATGATGGTAGAAATACCTAGAAATAACTTTCTCAACTGGATCACGAAGGAGATTCACATATAATGGCATTTCATGGCCAAATCTAGAAATAAAAATTGTTAAATGGAAATGTGATATGTTGTATTCATTGAGATGTTTCTTTCCTTAATTCTTACTTTCTAAAATCAATAAAATAAAGATGCCTGTCAAAAGAAACTGGAACAACTTCATTCTGAGTATTATCTTTAATTTCATTTACAATTTCATTCTGTCAAAAATAAAAAAATTGTTATATCTTTGGTTCAAGAGTAATTGTTACGAATTTTTATTCATTTATTACTATTTTAAATATTTTATTCATAAAATTCAACTGAGTAGAAATGAGGCCAAGAATAAATGCAAATTTATTACAAGAACAGTAAATCACAAATTCCTTAGTAAACTAATGATATTGAAATGTGGTTAATTTTTTAAAAAAATTAAAAAAAATTACCTGATTTTCTTCATTTAATTGCCTTAAATGTCCATTTGGAAGAGTAATGTGTTTAAAGTTGTTATATGCTTGTAACCATTTGAGCAGTAAAACCATTAATTGACTACCACATTTTGGAACTCTATTGTAGAGCAAGGGTTTATCCTGTGATAATTTAGTACTTCCTCTCCACCATGGCCCACTATATTCTAAAAAATATAAATTTCTTTGTAAATAAAGCTAAAAATAAACACAAGTTATTTCATTATGAGATTATATCTTAGAATTTTCTACAAAAGATTAAACCATTTCTCATCTCTCTTTTCTTTTCTTTGTTCTCACAAAGTTTCTGTTTAGAGACAGTGAAAGTAAGAAATTTAACCTAACACAGTTGAAATATTATAAATTTTAAATTTTAAACAGTTTTAAAAGTTATAAATAGTGTAGAATTTTATAATTGTACCCAAGGTGAAATTCTAACAACTATTATTTTTAAAATTGAAGGAAACTGCACATTTTTTTCTCTCTTTATTTTTTATAGCTTGAAACTTGAAAAACTACTTACTCCCCATATTGAGGAAAACATGAAAGAGGTTTAAATGATATAAGGTCATCTAACTTCAGAAAAAAATAGTTCATGCATGTGAAGCTTCTTCAAAAAAACCATATAAAACACTATACTTTTTATGGTCCAATAAAACACCTTAACCCATAAATATTTACTTTATATATATATTTATAGTGTTTACATCTACAATTAAAACAGAAAAAATAAATTATTGTGCATTTTTCGATAATTATCATTTTATGTATAAATTTCAGACACACCTAGCAACTAAAAACTTGCTCACTCTATTTAAATATTCATAATTAGCAATTATCATTATAACATGTATCAAACTTACCACCAGTAATATTCCTTTTTATATCCAATGATCCATGAACACTGATAAATAAAATGATAAAATACACAATGCATCCAATAAGACCAATAGCAGCCAGGCATTTAGCCATGGCCACTGGTCTCATGTACTAAACAGAAAGCGATGTTTAATCCGACGTGTTTACGAGCGGGATTCAAGATTGCACGAGGTTGGTTGGATCAGGTTAGGTATAGAGTGAGCTAATACTTTTGCACTTTTGGTCTTTTGCCTCAGGTTAAAGGGGTTGACCTAATGCCACAAATCGGGTGTTGAGGTCGTGTCACTATTCAGTTACCTGGGTCTTCTACGCCAGACTGGATAAGAGAAGGAAATTGCAGACTAGAAATTATTAAATTAGTGATTGGGGTTGTAATTTTTTTTAATTTAACGGTGAAAAATGTTGGGAATTTGACCCCTATATTTTTTATTTAAATTATAGGAGTGTGGAAATAACATTGAATTTAATCTGAAGTAAATTATATAGAGCAGTGGTCTTCAAACTTCGGCATCCCGCGGAACCCTTTTTTAACATGAAATTTTCTATGGAACCGTATGTTAAAATGTTAATTTTATTAATGATATACATTAACATAAACATAAAATAACAATTAGTTCAAACAAAAATTAATGGCTTGGGTGGTTACGATGGTAACTTTTTTAAAAATTAAGTATGCAATCGTTACTTTAAGTAGCAGTTACTTTTATTTATGACATCAAAGAACTAGATACATGATTTATTTTTTAGGAATGTAATTTAAAATATTTTAATTTTTAATAATTAAAATATTTTAATTTTTAATAATTAAAATATTTTAATTTTTAATAATTAAAATATTTTAATTTTTAATAATTAAAATATTTTAATTTTTAATAATTAAAATATTTTAATTTTTAATAATTAAAATATTTTAATTTTTAATAATTAAAATAATTAAAATAATTAAAAATATTATGAAAATTAAATTAAATTAAATTAAATTTTTTCGTAGAATCCTTGAGTTATCTCGTGGAACTCAGTTTGAATACCACTGATATAGAGTAATAAAGGAAGTTGCAAAATCATAAATAGATAAATTTAAGTAATTAAGATCATGGTCTGGAAATAAAAGGATTAATTTGATTCAAGTGACCACGAAATGTGGAATTTTTGAAATAAAAATGTAGATTGATTATTGTGTTTTTTTACAATAATAATGGTAACATCAATGGTTTTTAAAGATTTTATTATTGGCGATTGGGATTTGGAAGTGACTTGTGAAATTAATGTTGTACAATTATTGTACAGTTAGTTTTGGTTTGTGTGTCGTTACACATGAAGATTATTAGAATGAACACCCTACTGAATTCAGGTCATATTTCACCTTTAATTTCTTAAAAAGGTATAATTAAATCTCAACTTTTCCTATTTTTTACAAAAAAAAACTTATGAAGGAAATTAAACTTTCTATTTATCTTGTTTTTTATTTTGTAAGAAATAATTAGATTACAATTACAGTAATATTTTTTTAAGCACAAATTGTATTAAAAGAGAATTAATAATAATGTTCTTTATTGACATATTTTTATAAAATATAAAATTGATACATGTAATTAGGTAAATATTCCATTGACAGGAAATTTCGAATTTAGTATAATCAATGTGACAAATTTATGTTATTAAAACCTTAATTAACAGTTTTAAACTGGTCACAGACTCGTAGATTACCTTGGTCTCAGATTAGGACATCGACCTTAAGTCACAACAGGTGACATTTTTGTGCTAATTTTTTTATTTTATGAAAAAAAAAAAAATAAAACAATTAATAGTGTAAAAAAAACGTTAATTTTGTTTACTTTTTTATTTAGCTTGCTGTAATACTATATTTTCCAAAAATATATCCTGATAAATAGATAAGATCAATCCTCGTATTATCTCTAAATTTAAAAGTTGCCACTAGATTTCGCTCGGTCTAGGTCATCGTTAGCAAAAATGGCGGCGTCCATGCGGCAAGTTTGTTTTCATTTACGGAGTAAGTTATTTACGTAAAATGGTTATCATTTTTATTTTACTTGGTAACTTTTTTGTTTAGGTTTGACAAATAGGTTTTACTTTCAAACTGCTACAGTAAATTACTCTAAATTATATGACTATCGCACATTTGATGGGTAAATTCATCTCAACTTACAGCAATAATTATCACTCATTATTTTATTTTTATAAAACATAGGCGTAAATTTCCTGCAAATAAAGGTGGTCATGACCCTGTTACTGACACCCCTGACTGGTGCTATGCAGATGGTCGACCAGGACATTACACATTAGAACAAAAGAAGAAATTATTGAAACAAATGGAATACGCTGTATGTAATAAATTAAATGAATTTAAATTTTATAATTTAATATAATTATTTTATACAGAAAACAATTGAAACGTTATTACAAGAAATTGATTTCACCGTTGATAATCATGCAAAGAAAGTAAAACAACGAGAAGAACAAACGAAATCTATGTATGAAAACCAACCTAGGGAGAAAGTACCTAAGAAATATCTATCAAGATTGAAATCAGGCGAAAAACGAGTTAAAGAAAAATCAGAAGAAAATAAAGTTAATGAAAGATCAGGAGAAATGGAAGTTGTAGATAAATAAATTTACTTGAATAAATTATTTGTAAAGTGCATATAACGTAAATACATTTTTTTTACATTAATTTACAAATTGTACACAAAATTAGTGCTATTTTTCAAGTTTTTATAAGTGCAAAAAGTAATTTAGCATTCATGCTACTGTAATGCTAATTAACGAAAAAAAAAAACAGTATTAGCATATACATACCATATTTTTCCTAGATATTGATTTGCATTACTTAACGCAAATTAATAAGGTGATCTAGTGTTCTAATAATATAATTAACTGCAACTGAACCTAAGAAAATGCACATTTTATTGCAAAATGCTTTTTTCTGTACATGTTGATTATATCACTAAACACAAACAATTACATAATGCAAAATATTCTCTATGTATGTATGAAATGAAATTCAAGATCCATGAATATATAATTTAAAATTTCAAGTAATAAAAATGACAATGAAGGAGTTGTTTTGAATCACTTAATGACCGTCCCAAACCTTAGAAATAGAAATAAAATAAAACAAAAAAGAAAAAAGAAAAATAATATTTTATTTAGACACCTTTCGTTTTTTATATTCTCTTTTAATGCTTACTTCTAAACCAGAATTTATGGCTATATCGTTCGATGGCGGGGCCATTTCATCATCTGAAAGATTTCTTGCTGATCCTGAATGAAATCGTCCTCCTTCACCACGAATTCGCTTCATTGCATGACGATGGCGAGATTCGTGCAAATATTTCTATATAGAATTAAATATTTTTTAGTCTTTAGAATGTAATGACATAATACAGAGCTTGCGTCATCAACTTTCAGTTGTATTTTTATAATTTTGAAGATAAAATTCATAGATTTAAGCTGTAGTGAACCTGTTAGGACTATTTTATCATAATATTCACAATTGAAATTTCGTATTTTCAAATTTGCCATATTTTTTTTTAATTAAAAATTTAATCAAGCCAAACAAATTAACTTTAAATTATAAAAAAAAATCAAAATTATGTTTTAGTTTTTTTTTTTTTAATATTTGATTTTTTGGTTGTTCTTTATAAATAATTTTAATATTTATTTTGGTGATTACAAGTTTTTTGGTTGTTTTATTTTTAATAGATTTGATTATTTTTTGGGAATTTTATCCAAAAAACCAACCAAAAAACTTAAATTTTTGAAAAATTTAACAATAAAAAATCAACTTGTGCAAACTTTTTAACCACAATCATTATCACCTTTCTCTCTTTAGGTATCTTTCCTTCAGCTTCTAACTTAGCTCTGGCTTGCCTTCTTTTTAGAATCCGATGATACTGTTTTGCATTCACATACAACGGTTCTTCTTCAAACAATTCCGGTGTATTAGGAAGTGGTATTCTTTGCACAGCTGCTGGCATATTAGTTCCACCTGGAACCATCTGCTAAAACGTAGAAAATTTGCAATTTTCTTATGAAAACAAAATCATATAAATTATACTATTAAACACTAGAAATATTTACCATGACAATATTAGTTGAATTTGCTACCCCAGTTGAAGGTATGCTCAGAGTTTGGGGAACAGTAACTGCTGGAGATACTTGAGTAGTCCCAGCAACAGTTGCAGTTGGTATTTGAATCATACCTGTAAACAAATTTATAATAAGTATGAAAAAGATTTTTCGGGACTAAAAACCCCTCAAATCCAGCAGATTTTGAAATGTAAAAAAGCCAATTTTCTGGAAAATATTCAAACGTTAGCAAGCCCTTTTTCGGAATAATCGGGCATTAATAAATCAAGTTTTAGTAATTTCATTTACAAAAAATTAGGAAATTTATTAATTCAATAAAATATTATTTACGTAAATTATAGCATTTTTTCCATTATTTCTTATATGATCGAGTCTTTAAATTCGTTAATATGGTTCAGTCCATGTTTACGATCAAAATTTATAGTTTTATTTTGCATATGGATGAAATTTTAAAACTAGTTCTCTTAAAGTGTAAACTGGATTTATGTTTTGGTATTACAGATCTTATTTTGCTTGTAAATCATTTTAACAAATTATTTAAGTTTGTATCCAGTTTTTAAACATAAGATCATACTTTTGACTTATCAAAACATGCAAAATTAGGAAAATTCAGGACTAATGGGTTAAATCGGAACTAACATGTCAAATTAAGAAAATCCCAATTTTTTATGTGGCTTAAAATGTATACAATGATGATATACATCCAGAAAATCATTGTTCTCAAAATTTGGTGCACATTCAACTCAATCAGGATTGCCTTGAGAAATCCTTTCCCTAATAATAAGCATGGTGGTCAGAATTAGCACTGCTAAATAGCTTTTTTAGCTAACAATTTTGCATTTTAATTAAAATGATTTAATACACTTAAATCTCTAAAATAGCAAATAAATCGGCTAAAAAAATTAACCAGAATCTATTTTTTAAAATTAATTTTAGCTTATTCAAGCATAGAAAACCACTAAAAATGAATAAAAAAAAAAGTTAGCATGCTAAAAAAACCACAAATTTGCGATGCCTAGCTAGTAACATCATTAATAAAATGATGACAACCAGTTTTAAAAATAGCAGTCAACATTTCCATTATTTCATTTCACCTTGCATAAAATTATTATCCATAGCAACTGGTTGGTAAACCAATGTTTGTCCATCACTTGTCTGCAAAATCTGTCCTGGTTGCGGCTGCTGGATTATAATTTGCTGCTGTCCCTGCTGTCCTGCTATCTGACTCATTGGGATCACTTGAATCTGTTGAAGTGGTTGACCAGGTTGCCCTTGCAATTGAATAGTTTGCCCTTGTGGTATAGTTTGAACCATTATTTGTGGCCCACCAGCTGTTTGCAATATTTGACCACCTTGTCCAACTTGCAAAACTTGAACATTTTGTCCACACAACTAAAATTAATTTGAAAAAAAATAAAATCAATAATAAGACATTTTCATGCATAACTCACGCTTTCTATGCAATTTCACAGATAAACCGCGGGTTATACAAATAATTTTTTTTTTCTGCGTTTTATATTTACATAATTTACCTGAGGTTGTGTTGCCATCTGATTTCCTGCAACTTGAACTGTTGGTACACTTTGCATTATCAACTGTTCTGTCCCGGCGGATGTTGTAACAGGAACGTTACTAGTTGTAACTTGAAATTGTTCCATCTTTTTTCGACTTTAATTACAATTAATTAAACTTTTATGTTCTCTGAAACATAATTAAAATAAAAAATAAGTCAGTTAATCTCGATAATAATATCAATAACGAGACTGAAGTGATTGAATTAAAGTGAAAAATTGGAAAATCATGACACAATGTGACCCAGTTTTGGAAAATCAAAATGGTATCCATTGCTTGTATAGGGATTAGGTAAAATAAGCAATTGAAGAGAGTTTAATCAGATTTTCTCAACAATAATTCAATTTAAGCTCTCATCAGCGAACAGAAACTATCGTCTAATAATATGACAACTTACATTGGGTAAATCTGCTTCGGTCCCGTGTTGATTGGCTATGGAAATCTTGAGCCAATAGACAACGAATCATCGGCCATGATAAACATTCCCAAGATAGCGCTAGTTCATGGCCAAGCTGGGTAGATCGAGCTGATCGGTTCGGAGTGCAAGCGGTAAATAATTATTGTAAATTTGTGTATTTTTAATAAAAAAAATTAATAAAACGTTAATATTTTATTTTAGTAGTATTATTACTTTAATTAAAGAAAATAGCTTTACTAAATTTATGTTTATAATTGATAAATATTGATAAGTTGAGAATTAGTGATGTCACTAACCAGACCATTGCTACATTTATAGATACAAAGCAAAGCAAAAACAAGTATTAAAAGAAGAAATAAAAATACTATATTTATTTAAGCGTTTAATTACACTGTAAATAAATTACAAATGAAATAATATAGAACAAGTTATCAACAAACAAAATTTAATTCAAATTCTGAGAGATAAGTGAGATGCGACAACAATTTTCAAACACTGTCACTAGAGGACGACATTGTTCTTCCTTAATTTTTCTACTACACTGTAACGTCATTGGTTGTTTGTAAATAAAACAACATTCCTTGTTTTGTCTGTAAGGGGAGAGTAAAACACACATAACTTATTAGTAAATGCCAAGAGAAAGAAGGTTACCTGCAGGAAGATTTAGATGTAAGTTCTCATTGCACTTCCCGCTTTTAAATCAATATTAAATGAATGAATTTAAAATTTTCTATCATTTTGCACCTTGTAGTAACATCAAACGAGGGTGATCCAGACGGTGTAGTTGGATTTATATCTCAGGCTTCTACAGACAGCCCAAACACGAAGAAAAAAAGGAGAGCATCGGCGGCGAGCAGTCCTGCTCAAGTATTTTCTTTTTAATTATACAATTTAAATTTTTTTAATATTTGAAATTTTTAAGGCCAGCCCGTCGTTACCTGATTTAGTTCCGCCACCTCCATTGACAGCTTATGGCGAAACAATTGTCGCGAGTAATCCATTTGATGATACACCACCAGTGGCTAGCATGCAACCAAAACCATTACCAGTAACATCTGGAAAAGTATTTTTTTAATAAGACCTAGCGGGAAAATTAGGCGACTAAGAATAAATCAAAAATTTCTTTTTCTATTTCGGTTATAAATTTTTAAGTGAACTAGAAAAGGCTTATTTAAAAAAAAAATAGAAAACGCTTGATTTTCCTCGTTTTTTATATTTTTAATGCTTGGAAAATTTACAGATTTATCCTCCGGATCAACCAATGGTTTTTAATCCTCAAAATCCCAACGCACCTCCCATTTATCCTTGTGGGATCTGTCATAAAGAAGTTCATGATAACGACCAAGCCATCTTGTGTGAAAGCGGTTGTAATTTCTGGTTTCATCGGATCTGTACCGGGTTAACCGAAGCTGCATTCCATCTTTTAACTGCTGAAGTTTATGCTGAGTGGGTTTGTGATCGATGTCTTCACATGAAAAACATCCCACTCGTTAAATTTAAGCCATAATGTGTTTCTCAAACTGCTTTTATTACGTGACTAATGTTACTTAAATTTGTACAATTAGAGTTATTTGTTAACATAGCAATTGTTTTAGAATTTAATCCTGATAAATAATGGAAGTAATTTTCTTTTTCTATTTGTATTGTGAAGTATGTGAAATCAATGTCGTTGAATAAAGTAGAAATCTGAAAATAACGAGTTTTGATTTTTAAATTTGTTTTAAATATTTACAAAAATTAATAAGGCAGAAGGTAAATTTTTCACCTGACTTAATATTTTCTGTTCACTGACTTCATTTTGGATTTGTACATGAATACTTCCAGCTAATTGCGATGATGAATGTAACCAAAAATGTTGATTTCGATAGGAAACAACGCCATCTATTGCCAGAATCTAAAAATCAAATTTTCTTTTAATAGCTATTCTTTCTAGAATAATCGACTAGAATATGAAAATTGGAAACAAATACCTTTTTAACCAATTCAGAGATATCCTTTTGAAACTTATTTGGCATTTTCAATACTAAAACTGCTGCTGAATCTTTAAGTAATGGTAACACACTAAGAAATATAAGACTCGATATGAATAGAGAACAAATTGGATCTGCAATTAACCAGCCAAAATTTTCAATTAAAAGTGATGAAGCTATCACTCCTACACTTCCTAAAGTGTCAGCTAAAATGTGAAGAAAAACACCTAAAAATTATTAAAAAAATATGTCACAATTAAACAAATTTAATTTTTTAATGAAATATTTACCTTGCATGTTTGCGTTATGAGCATGGCTATGACCATGACCATGACCATGTGCATGACCAACGAATCGTTGATGCTGATGTGAATGATGGTGACCTTCACCATGAGAATGGCCATGATGAAAAGCAAAAATTCCAGTTAAATTGACTAGTAAACCAAAAACTGAAACTACCTGTAACATATTAATCAAATTAAATATTATTTTATGCAATTAAAAAAATAAAAATTATTTCTTTTGTTAATTAATTACCAAAAGTCGTTCAGTTTTAACTTCTGGAGGATCAAAAAGCCTATTTAAGCCTTCAGTAAACACGAAAAAGGCAATGACTATTAAAAATAATCCATTAATAAATCCAGATAGCACTTCAACACGCCCATAACTGCAAATTTAATGCATTAAATTGACGTAAATTAAAAATCTTATAAAATCAATACCCATAAGAAAATGTGGGTGTTGGTTTCCATCTTGTCATAATTGCAGCGTACAATCCCATAACCAAAGCAGAGCAATCAAACATCATGTGAAAACTGTCAGATAAAAGACCTAAGCTGTTGGTCCATATTCCATACGCCATTTCCACAAATGTAAACACCTATTAAAAACACCTTTAATTATTTTTAAATTTTTTAAATATTAAAACATCTAAAAATTTTCTTACTAAATTAATACAAAGAAAATAAAAGATTTTCCTCGAATCTGACTCGTCTAATACTTGTTTTAATGCATGTTTAATGCCTAATAATACAGATTGTGATGTTTTTTGCAATGATTCTCCACTAAATGTGTATAAGGGTAATCCAGATGTCGAATAACCAACAAATTTACCCTTTGATCCTGCTTTAACTGGCACGGTTAACATACACACAGCTAAATGTGAAAAAAAAGAATAAAAAAGAAATTCGTTAATACTGTGTGGAAAAATCAAAATTAAAAAAATAATTCAATAATTCACCTGTGATAAACATAACACTACTGAAAATCAAACCAGCAGACAATTGATGTTCTTCTGATATATTAACATCCATCGAGTTCGTAAAATTGCTATTCGTAATGAAATGAATAGCAAAAGCACTAAACATCAACGACACAGTTGAATGTCGTGAAAAATAATTCGCTTCTAATCGTTGAATGCACACACTATCAACATAATAATCAAGCACAAACATAACGACAGCGATCGCACAAAATGAAGCACCAAGTGATGTAACAGGTACTAAAGTTAATTCGTAAATTAAATGTAAACAAATGACTATAGGAAGAAGTAAAGCTGCGGAAATTGCTGATGAAATTGCGTATAAACGTTTAGCACCACCAATTTCAACGGATAATTTGCGAGAAACGATGCTGAAAAGTGTGTTTAAGCACATCGTTATTACCAACAGAATTACACCACCCTGTAATATAAAAATTATTTATTATTTAGTTTTCGTTTTAACTAATTGTTATTTATTATTTATACCTTATGATCAGCAAGTCCTGTTCTTGAAATTATAAAGTAGAAAATATGGCTGAAACCATGGTGTTGTCCTTCAGCTAGTTAGTAATTAAGAATCACTAATTTTAACTTATGAAAAAGTATCAAAATAAATCAAATACTCGTTAATAAAAGGATACGATGCTCAGATATAACAGCGTCGTTATCATCACTGTCAAATAATAAGAGACTACTTATGGCTATTATAAAAAATACTGTTCCACGAACCTAAAAAATTAAGTTTAATTTTTAAAAATTATTATTATTATATTATTAATTATAAGAAAAATAAATTGTTTACTTTCATCGGTCCTCCTGCACCGGTTAAAATGGCGCTTGCCACAACGATTATGATGAAACTGCTGTGTTCGTAAAGCAATACACTTCTCAATGGACCTGATAATGTAAGTCCAAACAGCCATAAGCAGTTTACAACATTGCAAAAAAATGCATGCTGAATAATTCTCCACCACTAAATATAAAATTTTTAAAATATTACGAGTAATTAGGATCAATCTTTGTTTTAAGACTGAATTTTCTTGAAATAATTTGAATAATACCTGTTCTTGTGTGATTTTTTTTCCGGATGAAATTGGTTTTTGTATAAAAATTAATAAAGTTCCAGCTCTGGAAATGAAATGTAATATTTCTACAAAATATTTATATATTTATTTAATTATTTAATTAATACTTACATAAGTTTGATACAAAATAAAAAATAAACAATATGTATTACTTTTAATACATCATATGATAAAAATATTGCGGATACTCGTAAAGATTTGCTAACTACAAGAAGAGAAATGTACCATGCTATTCTGAAAATAAAAAAGAAATAATTATTTTAATTTTTAAATAATTAATTTTATATTTATATACGAACTTTGATGTGGGATAAATTGCCCTATTCGGTACACCACTTAAACCATATTTATCTGAAATTCCCTTCATCTTAAATTGAAGTTAAATGGGTCTATTAATAAAAGTATGTTTAATTCTTCGTGTATTACTGGCAGCGACATCATCCAAATATCAGCATTTTCTAAGATTGACCGCTGACGGAGAACGAAATAAAATTAAACTGCAAAATGTAAATACTTAAACCGGATCCGGAAATGCGTTAAAATTAAGAACTAACATCACTACAGTCCCGTACAAGAGAAACTAAATATTGAAATAAAATTATAAATCTTTATTTTCTTACTTTATATTATTAATTTTTTGTATTAAAAATGAATGACTAATTTTAGAAATATTTAAAAAAAATTTAAAATCAAACTTGAATAGGATAGTAAACCAAATCCTTGAGTAAACAATTCCTGACAGGATGTAAAAATTGCACAAGATTGAGTAACTTTTAATGTTCAAAAACAGGATCAAACCAAATCTGTATGTACAACTTGCTTTATGATTATTATAATAAGTAATTTCTAATTTTTTTTATTTACAGTTTTTTATATGCACAATGAGTGTTCCATTCCCCATTGAAAAATATCATCAAGTTAAAGCATCTTGGCCAAACACCGGCAACCACATTATTGGTACATACACTGACAATTCCATTATTTTATATCAAGCTTATAAGCCATCAATTGCATCCTATGCTATAAAAAAACAAACATTTTCTGGTTGCCCCGAATATAATGAAAACAGAATGACTTGGTCGAAACCAAATTTCTTATGGATGATGTACAGAGCCGGTTGGGCTACAAAACCGAATCAAGAAAACATATTAGCAATTACAATAAGTATTGATGGATTCCATAAAATCCTGGAAATCGCCTCTGCTAAAGACAAAGAGAGTGATGTTCGTCTTCAATGGGATCCAGATCATGATCCATTTGGGGAAAAACAAAGTAGGAGAGCAATTCAACTAGGAGTAAGAAATGAGACTTTACAGTTGTTTTTAAAGGAATGGATATTAAAAATAGATGATATCACACATTTTGTTGCTGAACAAAGAAAAATTGTATTTTCTAAGAATTTAGATGATTTATATATACCTTTTGAGAGGGTTTATAGACCAAAAGATGAAAATATTGTGAATAATATATTTTTAAGTGCTCATATATAACTTTTGTAGAACAATACTTAAATGTGAAAAGTGATAAAAATAAAATGATTAAATTTTAATAGATTAATTTCAAGTGATATAAGTGAGTTGTTTCATCTTGTATTAGATAACAGTTTCAAAGTTCAACAGACACCAATTTATTTTATATAAAATCATAGTGTAATTCGATTCTTTTTTGCAGACTACTGAAAACTGAATATGGAATCACTTCCATTATCATGGAAAAAATCTGTAATTCATTTCCTAGAATACAACCGTGGTTGGGTGATTTTATTCTTCTGTTTACCAGCAAGTTTTATATTTGATTTGCTACTAAGAATAAGACAATGGTTTGCACGAAATTTGTCTTCATCGTTGCCTCATGATCATCAGCAAAGAGTTCTAGACATACAAACTCAGGTATAAATATCAATAATGATTTTTATTTATCTTTATTTATCTTTTTGGTTTTTAATAGGTAAAGTTATGGAACAAACAGGAACCAGAAAATCGAAAATTGCTATGTACATCAAGACCAAATTGGTTGAGCCTTTCAGTAACATTTTTTAGAAAGGTATAAATCAGCGTTTCTCAACCTTTTTTGGCTCGCGGACCGGTAAAATTTGTAAAAGAAATTTTGCGGACTGGTGATTTTTTTTTAACAAAAAATTTTTACTAGGTATTAAACTTTAATACCTAGAAATAAGTCACATTACACTAATGCAGACAAGTAAAAATTTTCTGCGGACCGGTCAAATCTTTTCATGGACCGGCACCGGTCCGTGGAACCGGTGGTTGAGAAACGCTGGTATAAATCATTTTGGGATCAAATTTATATGATAATTTAATAATTATTTTTGTTATTTATAGGATTTATGTCATAAAATACCAATTGATTTATACAAGATTCTCTCTCTAAATGAAGATAAACTGACAGTGCTTGTAGAGCCAATGGTATCAGTGGAAGAAATAACCAGATATCTCATACCTAAAGGCTACACTTTAGAAGTGACATTAGAAATAGCTGATGCCACTCTTGGAGGTCTTGCATTGGGCAGTGGAATGACAACTTATTCTCATAAAGTTGGGTTGTATCATGAAACTGTAGTATCCTATGAAGTGGTTCTTGGTGACGGATCCTTAGTCAAAGCAACTAGAAAAAATGAATATTCTGATTTATATTATGCTTTACATTGGTCTCATGGCTCGTTAGGCTTTCTCACGGCGTTAGAATTAAAGATAATCCCTGTAAAACCCTTTGTACATTTAACTTATATTCCTGTCAAAGGACAGAGAAAATATTGCGATTTTATACGAGATGAATGCGGAGCGTTAGATAAAGATAAAACGGTAAAAATTTGAATTTTCATGTATCATAAATTTGAAAATGATTTACTTTATTATTTTAGGTCCCTGATTTCGTTGAAGCCACGATTTATTCTAAAGACGAAGCTGTGGTGATGCTGGGTAATTTCGATGACAAACCACCAATAAAGGAACAACATAAAGTAGGCCTAAATCCAACTACAAAAAGCAATTGATTTAAAACTGATGTGATTAATCAACAGATCAACCACTTAACTCGTTGGTATAAACCATGGTTTTACTGTCATGTGAAAAGCTTTCTTAACGAGGGCGAAGGTGATGAATATATTCCACTTAGGGAATATTTATTACGTCATAATAGAAGTATATTTTGGGTAGTTGAAGATATGATTCCATTTGGTAACCATTGGTTATTTAGGTATTATAAAGTTTTAAAATATTTTATTATTATGATTATTATTAAAATGTTAATTAATTATTATATTTAAAAAAAAATAGATTTTTATTTGGTTGGCTTTTACCTCCAAAACCAGCATTTCTAAAATACACTACTACTCCAGGAATTCGTGCAATGACATTTACTAAACAAGTTTTTCAAGATATTATTCTTCCTATAAATCAGCTTGAAGATCAGATTAATATATGTGAAGAATTATTTAATATGTTTCCAATTTTGGTATATCCATGTCGAATTTATGATCACGGGGATGAAAAGTAATTTTTATTGTTTATAATTAAATATTGAAATTGTATATTAATTATTTTTTTTATTTTTCAGAGGACAATTACGCAAACCAAGAGCGAATCAAATGGTTCCAGGAAGTAACTACGGAATGTTTAACGATTTAGGGGTATACGGAGTTCCTCACACAGTGAAGTGTAAAGAAAAATTTGATGCTGTAGCAGCGATGAGAAAAATGGAAAAGTATAAAAGAATTATTTTTAAAAATTATAGTGATTGTATATAATTTGTAATAATTTATTTATAGATTTACTAAGGAAGTTGGAGGTTATCCTTTTCTTTACGCTGACATTTTTATGACAAGAGAAGAATTCGAACAAATGTTTGAGCTTACATTATATGAGAGAGTGCGGAAGAAATATAAAGCTGAAAATGCTTTTCCTCATTTATATGATAAAGTTCGACCTGAAATTGATGTTTTCGAAGTTGGAAAACAATACATGGATCCTTTGTGATAAATTATAATAAAAATTTAAATTCTGTATGAATACATGGAAATATTTACTGTTTTTGAATTAAAATTTTACAATCACTTACATTTATGTGTGTAAACAGTGGAAATCACTTAACATGAAACTGAAGAAACCAGAATAGTTTTTCATATTAACCTTTCATCTTTTATGATAATGATGTAGCTGGGGGAGTGAATGGGGTGGTATTTTTACTACAGAGGGCTTTATATTTTTTGGATTTCTGTGCAATAGTGCCTGGAGAAGGGTGCAAGGTGGGTCACTTGCCCCCCCCCCCCCCCGGCACTAAAAGAATTAAAAATATACAAATACTATAATTTTTTAAATAATGTTTATTGTTTATGTTTTGGTTTATTTTAGTATGATTAATGTTTTTTTATGATTTTGAATATGATGAGAAAGAAACTGAATAAGTAAATTAATTTCATTTATAAAGAAATTTTTTTTAGTTATTTGGAAAATGTTTCTGTGCCCCCTCACTGAAACAAAAAGTAACCTTAGGGGAAAAAGGGCAGCTAATTTGTTGTTTTGCCCACACAGAAATCCAAAAATGCTCCTTTGTAACTGACCAAAAGGGTAGTAATTTCAATTTTCAACACCCAGGTGGGTGATGTAACTATACTACAGGTTTAACCTTGTTATAACGAACTTTATTATAATGAATTTCTTGCTATTACAAACTAAATTTTTTTTGGTTGATTGCCCTATTCAATGCATGTTATAAAAATTTCATGATAATGAATATTGCAAACAAAGTTTTCTGGAAGTTGAATTTTGTTCATTATAGCAAACACTTCCTGTTGCTTAAAAATCAATTTTGGCTTTATTCACATGTTTTTACTCCTATACTTTATTGTTTAAGGCCTTTTCAATCTTTTCCCCAAGATCATCAACAGAATTGTGGTTTTTACTATCTGCTGTTTGTCTATATATGTTTGTATGTTAAAAACGTTTTGGAAACGTCCAGTAACTTTTTTTGATGTTTTAAGTGCCAAAATCATCTTCCTGATGTTTTTCTGCATCTTTCGATATCCTACACTTTAGTTTTCTGAGTTTTTGTTTTGTTGTTTTTTATTGGTTTGTTATTATTTTAAGCCATATAAAAAATTCGCGATAATCCTGATTGACCCCTTAGTTCTGATTTGACCCGTTAGTCCCAAATTGGGTTAATTATTTAAAATAATTGATTATAAACATATACTTTGTGGTGATTCAAAAGGGCCCTTTTGAAGTCATCACCAAATGATAACAGCTGGAACCACTTCTGCCTAATTAAACATGCACAAGTGGCCAGCCAATGACAGATTGATGACAACATGCTGCCATGTGACCAGAGATTTCTTCTTTGAGCTGTATCCAGAGAGGTCAGTGGCGACTCTGGATTCAGACCTTACACATTATTATTAATAAATTAATTATCGCTTTTTTCCATGTTTATAAAAAAAAAATTACACATTATTGTTTTGAGGCCTGAGTCTATTCTTTGTCTAGATAGATTCTAGACTGAGAGATTAGTCACCACGCAAGTTACGTGATTCATGTGGGGATTTACTAATCACCTGTATTAATATATAAGATTTATAACATTATTATTAAAAAAGAGTTAAATATAATTACTATTGTTTTTCTGATTGTAAAGAGTCTAGCCCACATGCAAGGCGCATCCCAGGATAGAACCTTAGATAGTCGAGGATTCAACGGATACTTTGTATTCGCAGGGAAATGTCTAGTTAACTGGCACAGTAAAAAGCAAAGCATAGTTTGCATGAGTTTGACCGAGGCCGAGTTAGATGCGTTAACTAAGTTGTGTAAGGAAATTCTTTGGTTTCATGATTTATGTAATGAATTGTTGAATATTAATGTAAAGATGAATGTGTTTATTGATAGTATAAACTTGATTAAGATGTTGAAAAAAGGTTCTCAAAAGTTGAGAACCAAATACTTGACTCGAAGAGTAAATTATTGTAAATATAATTTAATTAATAATAATATTGTTTTAGATTTCATAAAAGGAGAAGAAAACCCTGCAGATGTATTAACCAAGACTGTATCAGGACAATGTATGATTAATTTAATTAAGGACTTTATATTGAATGAATGAAGATAATATGATAAATCGGGGGGAATGTGTGGGGATTTACTAATCACCTGTATTAATATATAAGATTTATAAAATTATTATTAAGAAAGAGTTAAATATAATTACTATTGTTTTTCTGATTGTAAAGAGTCTAGCCCACATGCAAGGCGCATCCCAGGATAG
>JAQFZN010000595.1:0-26466 GCA_034687075.1 Geophilus carpophagus
TTTTTACCAGTAACAAACAATTTTCCACTCGTTGAACGTTTAACTGTTTCTCCACTCAACCTGTTATATGTTTGACACTGAAAACTAGTCATACTATCTTTCATGTCAACATCCTTAACAAATAATTCACCAGTGGGCATTAAGCTGTATTTTGAATCTAAATGCACAGTTAATTTCTGTTAAAAATTTATCAAGTGTTCTCATTAAAAAATTTATGTATACAATCTTACTTTGATCTACTTGCATTGATTTTATGACCATTACAGAATCTCTAATCCAAGCAGTGACGTTGACGTACGAGGTCATGAATGAGGGTACATTGCAGCGCATAACTGCCGTATTACCTTGCATGGCATACACATCGTATACATACACTTCGTATGGTTGAAGAACAACTAAAAATAATGAATTAATGTGAGAAAAGTTTTAAAAATCATGTAAAATTAATTTAAGAAAATTAACCGTACTAGCTTTAACGTGAATATCATGGCTCACAATTATGCCAAAGGTGTTAGTTGCAGTGCATTTATAAACAGTTGCATGAACGTCTTGACGGAATGTTTCTGCTGAGAAAGGAGGAAAAACGAGATTTCCGTCATCGTCAATTCTACGAAGATCCTTTACATTGGTTACAAGATTTCCGTCTTTCAGATGCCACTGAATTTTTGTATCGATCTGATCAGTTTTGCATTCAAGCGTTGTACCAGTAGAATTTGAAAACTCCACAACTGAAGATGGAAGTTTGGTAAAAGTTGGTCCCGCATCATTTTCTCCTACAAAAACAGAAAAGCAAATATTAAAACTTTAATTCAAAATTTAAAGTTTATAAACAGATTTCTAGTTTTTATTACAAATTTAATAAAATCTTCATTTTTGAAAAGCCCTCTCAAATAAATGTTTCCCGATTGGTTCTTAAAATTGTTAGCCTTCCTCAAGACTCCAAAAATTGGCGCCACCTACCTCGTACTGCTGAAGGGGAGAGGAGCAAAATGCTGAGCAACACGCTAGCTAAGCCAAAACTCACTGTCACTCCCATTGTGTTTATCACCGCTCTGAACGTGCGATCCACTTCTTTAATTCGTCTGATTATATAATATCCGCAAACTCTTCACTATTATACACACTTGACTAGAAAGCAGCAATCACAGTAATAACCGGTGAGTCAATAACAAAAGAATTGACTAGATCCGTTGTAAGAAGTAGATACCAAAGTACCCTTCGCTGAAGGAGTGGACTTACCTAGTTCCTCCAATAACATGAGGAATGTTCCCTAGCACATGTGTGAATTAAACTCTTTTGCATCCGCACGTGACAGTTGATTTTTAAATATTTAATTTAATTTATTGGTATAGATGAAGTAAAAAAATTTCTGTGAATACAAAACGATTCAATTTCTTTGCTTGCGTGTAATTATTTCAAATTTTAAATACAAATACAGGTAATATGAAATTTTTGTTAAAAAAATTTTATTACGCTGTGAATTATAAGATCGACAATTTCGACGATATTTAAGATAGAAAATCCTAGAAAGAAGCCGAGACTGCCTCCAAAGTCACTCAAGCAAGAAGTAAATTCGTAAGAATATTTTTCACTCATTTTATCATAAGCAGCATCAGAGAAATAAAACTTGACTTTTATCATCGATTTATCCGGAAGACGGTCGATAACGTCAGTGTATGTTATGTATCGAATGGACTTGCATGGAGGAGGGCAATTACACATTGTGAAATTGAATTTCGTGTACACATTTACATTTTGAAGAAATGTTTTGGCAGTGTCTTCGTTCCAAACGCATTTTTTTAAGCCAGGTTTTTGAAAGAATGGTAGACTATTTAGATAAAAAGAAATGAGTAAAATTACAATCATTATTTCCTTAAAATTACATACTTGCAAATATTTGACATTTTTTCTTCAAAACATGTATTGTAACACTCAAAATGATCTTTTTCAAGTACACATGGAGATTGATTACGATTGAGCAGTTCAATCTGTAAGCATAAATATAAGATTCAAGTTCTAATTCAAGTTTGTAAAGATAAATTCACACTTTGGTAATTACTTGTTGTCTGCGCAAGAGCATGTGAGTTTCAAATCCTTGCAATATCTCAGATGGAAGATAAAATAAAAAATGCTTTTGAAGATGAGCAAGGTTACCGTGAACAGAAACCTATATTTTAAAAAGGTGATAAATTAAAGATAATAATAAAGTGTGTACACAGTAATTTTTTTTCTATCTTCTAATTTATTTATATGAAAGTAGAATTAATTTAGTACTTACCAAAAGCCCAATTTTATGACTTCTTAGACTTGTCTTCATTGCATCCTTTTCTGCGGAATCATTAAGAGAATTAATTTTCTTCTTTACTTCATCACTAAAGATTTTATGCAGATGATTTCTGAACTGAAGAGTTATGTATGTAAAAGGACCTTTGTATTCTACATCTATAGCTGTTTAAAACAAAAATAACAATATTAATAAATTGTTGATTTAAATTCACATAAAATAATAATAAACCTGTATGATAAATTAAGCATTTGCCCCAAAATGTATCAATTGTACTGCGATTGAATTTGATTTCTCTTCCTACTACTTCACAATTGCCTTCATTTTTACGACACTAAATAAACATTAAAATTAAAATAAATGTATTTACAACATTAGAAATTTGTCTTACAGATGTGTAGAATTTCACTTCAGAATCCATGGCGTCTGCAAATTCATTTGTCCACAAGTTTAACCCACCAGTTGAATTATTAAAACGTGGAAACCATCCAAGCATAGCCTGCTCATACGAATCATTAGAAAAACATGTAAAGGTATTATCTGGGCATTGAATGGAGACCAAATTGTTAAATATGTGCAATAACTGCCGGAAAATACTCGGACATATAGATATTGTTGGGAATTTCACAGTTGCAAGACGTATAAGATCAGTTTGCTTAATTACTGGGTTGTTGAAATATGTTGTGATGCACTTAAGTAATTGCATACAGCAAAGGACAGAAACAATCACCAATACAATTATCCATAAACTTCTTTCAGCCCAGCTCTTGTTTTTGTCAAGTATTTTGCTCATTCCAATTATACTACTTCTAGGTGGTGATAGTGGAGAAATCTTTTTTTTTGATGTTATGTACTCGAATTTTCTTAGGTTCCCTTTTTGCACTTGGTAGTACTGTGAAGGCTGAAAAATTCTGTGGTTGTGAAATGGTGAAATTGGAGATATTCTTCTCATTTTAGCTGTTGCAGTGCAGCTAATACAGGTCAGGTTCTAAGAGAGAGAAAAAGAGGGTATTTAATTGATAATGTGTGGGTTGTTTAAAGCTTATGGTAGGTATAAACAACATATTAGTGTCAATTACGCACTTCAATCACTTTTATTGATCTTTAAATGTTGCACACAATGATAAAGAAATAGGAAGGACTTTGAATTCATTAAGTTAATGTTTGTTGTACATAAATGCTGCTTATTGATTTATTTTGCAAAACCGGAAACAAAAATGGCTTTCGCATTTTGTCAGAAGTTGAGCAAAAAGTGGGGTAAAGTAAATCAATTTTCCAATTTTTTTTTTACTCAGTATCAAAACTCGGAACAAAGAAATTTTATTATGAAAGAAATGGAAATTGCCTCTTAGAAAAAAGCCCACTACATGACCAAATAAGAATGTTTTACGATTGAACATACTGTGTACTCATGAATATAATGTCACTTTAACAAGATTTTTAGGTCAAAGAACGTTAAGGGCAAAGAGATGAGTTTACATACAAAAGTTCATTTTTGTGAAAGTTAAAGCCACCACCAACAGCTGCAATTTTTTATACTTTAAGACATTGTGTGCTAGTTTATGTTCAACCTACGCAGATTACACGTATGAATTAAGTGATTATTATGGATTGCACATAGTTTAAACCGAAAATAAATCTTTTTTTAAAGAATTAATCTTAAATACTAGAATTTCACCAACAATAAAAATATTTGACATCATTTTAAATTATATTTTTCTCGCAATGGACTTAAGACAAACGTGAATAGAATAGTTTTGATGATTTACACAAGAATAAACTTTGACATTCTCCTAAATTGGCAAAGCATGTTTTGAATGATGGCATGTCATTAAACATTCTTACCTAGTTACAAAAAAACTATAAAGTGACCGACTTTTTAAAAAAAGATTCATTTTCAATACATTTTCAATCTGGAAAACAACTAATTTTTTGCTCACCATGAAGACCGCATTTATTTTTTTATCAGCGCTCGCTCTAGCTTTAGCTGGACCTATGGTAAGAAATTCCAAACTTAAATACGGTACATGTTTTACTTTACATAAATATTTTAAAGGTAAAGCGCCAACTCACAGCTACACATTATGCTTTACCGGATGGAGCAGGGTTAGTCGTGGGCCCAATTTCTTCGTCATTTTCCTGTGACAATCTACGCTACGGGTATTATGCTGATGTGGCCAACAACTGTCAAATTTTTCACATCTGTGTCCCATCAGAAAACGGAGGAAAACCGCAAATTTATAGCTTTTTCTGCGGTAATCAAACCGTTTTTGATCAAGAGAATCTTGTTTGCAAATACCCTGCGTCTGCAGTGCCATGTGATCAAGCGTCATCAAGATATATTGTTAATGAAAATTTTGGTATAATTCCAAATAAAAGTCCTCAGATAGCATTCGCTCAAGGATTGTCATAACTTTTTGATTTTTGAGTAATGTAATCACATATTATATTATAAAAATAATTTGTAATCCTTTTTTTTAAATTTTATTATCAGAACAAATAAATAATGTTCATTTTTACAACATAATTTACTTATTCTCGCATTACATTTATGTATTTATCAAAATAAATTTACTTATTAAATTAGTACATGTACAGTATAAATAACAAGTTGTATTGTTTGCAATTTGAAAAATATATTTCTCAGAAATAAGGGTTTGATAAACAGTCTTACTAAATGATTAACTTAGTGGCATGCTCAGATAAGAGCATTGGACATTTAACTTAAGTGGAAAAATTCAACAACATTAATTACAATTGTCATTTCTTTATATTGTGCATGGAATATGATACAGTAACAAATTTATATTCATTTTTTTATTTTATAGATTTATCGTGCTTAATAAAACGAATTTATTTTAAAATTATTTGATTATTTTTGTCACTTAATGTAGATTATTTAAATTTATAATTCTGTACAATTTCATTATGCCATGAACTGCAAGATCGACAAGTTCAACTAGATTTAGAATTGAGAATCCCAAAAAAAATCCAAGAGTGCCACCAAAATCACTCAAGCAATTATTAAACAAATAAGAATATTTCTCCACTATTACATCGTAACTGGCATCAGAAAAATAAAACTTTACTTTAAGTATCGATTTATCCGGTAGTTGATCAATCACGTCTGTATACGTTATATATCTAACTGAAAAGCAAGGTTGGGGACAATCACAGTTTGTAAAATTAAATCTACTATATTCGTTTATATTTTGAAGAAATGTATATGCAAATTCTTCATCCCACCCACATGGTTTTATTCCCGGTTTGTTCAGGTAAGTTGGGCTATTAGAACAATAAATAAAAGTGTAATTAAGCTTAATTTAGAATAAAAGTTACTATTTTACTTGCAAGTATTTGCCATTTTCTCTTCAAAGCATGTGTTATAGCATTTATAAAATGTTTCTTCCTCAGTACAAGGAGACTGTTTCCGATTGAGCAGAGTAATCTGTTACACAATTATCAATAAATATTTTAGTTGATTACCTTAAGGTATAAATTTATACTGATTTACCTCCTGTCGATGGAGAAGTATATGTGTTTCAAACCCTTGCAATATTTCGTTTGAAAGATAAAATAAAAAATGTTGTTTAAGATCTTGAACTTTTCCACCTTGAGCAGATACCTAAATACGATTAAGTAATTTCATGACTATTAATTAAGTAAATGCGTACAATATTTATTAACCTAAAATGACTGAAAACTACTAGTAACTATGGTACATACCATAAGCCCAATTTTATGGTTCTTAAGACTCTTTTTCATCTTGTTTCCTTCTTCAGAATTGTTCAGAGATTTAATTTTCTCTTTAACGACAGCTGTAAAGTTTTCATGTAAAAGATTTTTAAACTGCAGTGTAATGTACGTAAAAGGACCTTTATATTCTATTTCTTGAGCTACATTAAAGAAAAATAATATTTATTTATTTGAAAGCAACTCTTATTTAAAAACAGACCTGTATCTAAAATCAAACATTTCCCCCAAACTGTATCAATTGTAGTACGATTGACATTGAATTCTTTTCCTTCAGCTTCACAATTTCCTTCATCTGGATCGCCTCCACGGCACTAAACAAAAATTTAAATTGTAATAATATTATTGAACCTAACACTAAACGAAAGAGTTCTTACAGATGAGTACAATTTAATTTGAGAACTCATGGCCTTTGCAAATTCGTCAGTATACAAAATCGATTGCGAAGTAGTATTAAAATAAGGATACCAATCGAGCATTACCTGTTCGTACGAATCGTTGGAAAAACATGAAAACGTTTTAGTAGGGCATTTAACATCATTCAAATTGTAGAATATGTGTAACAATTGACGAATAATACCAGGACACACACATATGGTTGGAAATTTAACAGTTGAAAGCTGTAAAATGTCTGATTGCTTAATGACCGGATTATTAAAATATAAAGTTGTGAATTTGCATAACTGTACAAGACAAAATGAAGATGTAGTCAGTAATACAATTATCCATAAAATTCTCTCAATCCAAGATTTTTGTCTATCAAATATTTTGTTTACTCCAACTATACTACTTGGTGGTGGTAAAACTTTTGAACTTTTCTTTTTTGTGGTTGCAAACCCATATTTCTTTAAAATATTTGCATGTGCAGGATTTACGTGACGATAACGTTTAACACCTCTGTAGTCATAATGCAATACCGGGGGATTTTTTACTACCATTTTAAGCCGCGTTTAATATTAGCAACTGACTTAAGAGTAACTTATAAGTAGAGCAAATCGACCAGAGAAGAGTCATTAGTGATATTTTTGATTGATATTATGTCAGCATATGTACCATAATAATATACTTCGTGTCACAAGAAAAACTGCATTTAAAGCAATCGGAAGGAAATTGAATTCATTAGGTTGAATACATGGTATTTGATTAAAAACAAGTCATCAATTTTTTCTATGAAACCATTATGATAGAATCTAAAATAAATTTCATAAATAAGTTGAATCAATTCCCACTTTTCTGCCTTGTTTTCGTTATTATGCTTTGCACCTAAGCTAATTTGCAGTGTGCCATATTTTTAAAGTCCATTATGTAAAAGTTTAATATTAAATATATTTAAGTTATAAACAAGACATTAAAAAAAGGAAGATAATTTCTAGAACCAAATAAGGAAGTTATACCAGCTGAAAACATTCGTGTGTGCTCTGTGTTAATGAGATCATTGGGTCAACAAAAAATTTCAATGCAAGGTCACTAAAAGCACAAAGATGATCACATAAGATGAAATACAACTTTCACTAAAAAATTCATGCGAACAATGCAACATATGCCAGTTTTTTTTTTTTATTCATTAAAAATTATTTATCAGTCAAAAATACTGTCATGTCATTAAGCATCGTCCAGATAAAATATTAATAAACCGTCCAAAATGTAAAAATGTAAAAACAAGTTCAGTTTGAAGGACTATCTAATATTATAGTAATGTAATTTCGTGTTTTGAAAGCAATTTGTTATTAATTTTTACAGTTTATTACATTTAAACTAAAGCGGGTATATTGTATATAAAATTAATTTATTCATTATATGTAAATCTACTATAATTAAACTGCAAATGTTGAAATTGTCCTTTAATCCCAAAGAAATCGTGTGTTATGTCCCATATTTTATGTAGGTTACAAAAAGAGTAAAAAGGAAAAAACTGCTCACAGAAAATCATCATTTAGAGTTAAAGCTAAACATGAAAGCACTGATTTTTTTCATAGTGGTTGAGATAGCTTTAGCAGGGCCTCTAGTAAGTATTGTAAAGCAAATTTAATACCTTCCATTATAATTTAAATTTACAATATTTTATTTCAAAAGGTAAGACATCAAGTAAAACGCCAAACTGGCACAAATTACGTGTTACCGGACGGTGCAGAATTGATTGTTGGTTCGATTTCTTCCTCATTTTCCTGTGAAGGTCAAATTTATGGTTATTATGCTGATGTAACCAATAGATGCCAAATTTTCCACATTTGCGCACCATCAGATAATGGTCAGAAAACCCAAATGTATAGCTTCTTTTGTGGTAATCAAACAGTGTTCGATCAAGAACATCTTGTGTGCAAATATCCAGACTCTGCTACACCATGTCAGCAAGCACCAACAAAATATTCAGTTAATGAAAAATTTGGAACAGATGAAGATTTTGTTCAGTTTCGATGGGGATTAAGTTAAACTAAATACTGTTACCATGAAAAGAAAAAAACTATCTGAGTACATAATTTGTCTTTAATAAGTTTTATAACTACCGTAATCCTTTTGTAATTTTTATACGAATAAAAATTCAATATTAATGCAGCCGTGTTTTGTTAACATTTGACTTTTTACGAGACAAGAATTTAGAAACTGACCTCGAGTTAATTAAGAACAGCGAGATATGGAATGCTGTGTTCCATTTTATTTAACCATCTCAACTCTCAATTTTATAATTCAACTTCGATGTTTATGTGAATTACTAAAGCACGATTTAATGAGATCGTGTATCATTAAACATTTTTACCCAGAGGGTATGTAGTGCAAAAATTAATAAAAAGAAAACTTAACACATTTAAATTCTTTCATTTTCGCTGTAACCTTAATTCGATAAACATCAACAAAAATTTAAAGCTACAGTTCAAAATTAATTCAGCATGAAAGTAATTGTTTTTTTATTAGTGGTCGCAGTAGCTATAGCTGGACCTTTGGTAAGAAATACTAACTGTAGCTTAATATTGTCATTAAAATTTTACAATGTATTTTTAAAGATGAAACGGCAAGTTCGTACAAATTATGCATTACCAGACGGCGCAGAATTGATTGTTGGTACTATTTCGTCGTCATTTTCTTGTGACAATCAACAGTATGATTATGGTTATTTCGCTGACGTGGAAAATAAATGCAAAATTTTCCATATTTGCGTTCCATCAAATAATAGACGAAAATCGAAAATGTACAGCTTTTTCTGCGGTAATCAAACTGTGTTCGATCAAGAGCATCTTGTTTGCAAAAACTCAGAATTTGCTCTGCCATGTGATCAAGCACCAACAAAATATTTTGTTAATGAAAATTTTGGAAAAAAAACTGGATTAATGGTTAAACTTCGTTTTGGATTATCTTAGATCCAAACACTTGTTAATGCAAAAAGTTTTCATTTTGCGCTTGAAATTAATTTGGGAATGCATTTTCTAAGTTGTTATTTTTTTGTAAGTTTTATAATAAACACTTAACATGCAGCAGTGTTTCGCCTACTAATGACATCATTAACAACAACTATAAACTATCAATGTATGATTGCAGTAACATTTGAAATAAAAATGAATACTGTATTAAATAAAAAAGCTAAAAATTCGAAAAACAATAAAAGCATTGAATTCATGAGCTTGTCTTTTTATTTATTCAAAATTGATATAAACTGCATTCTTCAATGAAATTAATTCTTTTGCAGTGAACAATCCTTGTTTTGTTCATTACGGCATTTTATTTTTGATAAAATGCATTACTTTGTTTCTTCAATTAATAATTTCAATTTCAATAGGAATATGGCAATGAAATGTCTAAAAGCGCACTTGACCTAATGAGCTCATCATGTGCAAGGACACAAAAACATCAAAATTTTTTAAAATTACAGCTGCAGTAAACGCCACTTTCTGAGTTTATAAGTTAAAAAAATGTATTTCAGCATTCAAGAAACATATTTCACGCCAACATTTATATTAATAACGATTATAATTGTAATGTACAGCATAAGGAAAACTGAAGTAATTGAATAAAAAAAAACATTTCCTTGAAATTTTGTTGAAACTTTTAGAAAACATTTAAGGTTATATAAAAACAATAAAAACGAACACTATGCATTATGTTTTAGGTATGCAGGTTGACTGCTGACAACTTATGAATAATAATTTTTAATGATTTGACATAGAAACTCTTGTTTATCTACATTTTGTAAATTCAATGAGATCACGTGTTATTTAATTTTCTTCCATGTGTATATAAGAAGAGTAAATCTCATGTAAAACTTCAGTTGCAAACTCTCACCTGTATTGCTTCTTTGAACCAATTGATCTGAAAGAGAATGAAATCTGCAATTGTTCTCGTGGTTGTAGCTGCAGTGGCCTTTGCTGGACCAATGGTAAGAAAAGAAAACACATTTGCTTATTTGCATGTTTTATAAATACATTTTGTCTGTTTTCAAAGGTAAAACGACAAGCAGCAACAACTTATTCGTTACCAGATGGGGCAGCATTGGTTGTTGGTTCCGTAACTTCATCTTTCTCATGTGAAGGACAAATTTATGGCTATTATGCTGATGTTGCTAACAACTGTAAAGTTTTCCATGTCTGTGCACCATCAGCTGATGGACAACGTACGCAAATTTACAGCTTTTTCTGCGGTAATCAAACTGTATTTGATCAAGAAAATCTAGTTTGCGTCCACCCTGGATCATCTAAGCCTTGCAGTGATGCACCAAGCTTATATTCAGTTAACTTAAACTTTGGGAAACTGAATCCTTAAAATGTCGGCAATTTGGTAATTACATATCTTTGGTAATCTCAGTTTATAAACAAATGTTTCAATCAACAAAACTGTATACTTTTGTTACAATAATAATAGCAATAAAAATAATATACACATGATCATGTAATGTATATAAACTGTTAGAAATTCAATAATAAATATATTACTCAATGAAACTAAATTACACATTCGTAACGAATTATTTGAAAAGGAATCTTTTTTTTCTTAAAGCTCAAGGGCATAAAGGAAGATTTCAATGCCATCTCCTTAACCATGACCTAAATGGACTTCAAATGGGTTGATCATGACTTGTTTTCTTGCATGGCTGAAAGATGTATTTTGACAAGCGTAACTGACTCGACAACTGACCTGACAACAAATTAGAGCACCCTAGCGGTAATTTTCACTAATAGTACCTCTATGAGATCCACGACCATTCGACATGATGATCAAATAATCCTCTCAACACTTGACGTTTCTGAAAGTTGACTCGTTTACATATTAGCAATCTTAAGTATTTCGATATGCAGTTAGACTTTGTTTATGCTGTTGACAGTCACATTTTAATTATTTGTAAATGCATACATGATAAATATAAAGACAATAACACATTGAGTAAGTAGAAAAAGAAGTGAAAAAAACAGCTACTGATGATTTAACTACAGTACTAAACTCTCGAATACATAATGTGCAATTTGCATGACATTAATAAAATTTAGTGCTGACCTATAGTTAATAAATAGTATGACACTTATATAAATTTTAAAAAACACTCAAGATTGATATAAAATGGATATTCGAATAACATGCGGAGGTTTACATGCCTTTAGGAGGCTTGTCGTAATCGCAGTTCATTTGGTTAGGAGCATTGTGAGAACCAGGTCCGAAAGCAAATGTGGTCTCTTGAATATTTGGAACCAGTCTAATAACAAGAGAAATTATATTATAGACTGACACACGTATCCAAAATAATACAGAAATAAAAATAATATTCTTTAAAATTTTCTCAGGATACCAATCAACTAACCTCATATTTTGTTGCATTGATTCACTCATTCTTTGTGGCAGGAAACGGATGTCTAAAAATAAATCATGAAATATTTAGAAAATATAAATTAATAAACTGTAAAAAAAGCAAAAACCTTGATGATCTCGAGGATTTCCTCGAGTTAAAGTTCTAGTTTCGACCCAAGCATCGGAATCTAAGAAGCAATCTCCAACATGTCCAGTGGCATAAGGATTTGGATCTTTAAAAATAAATACAATATGCAGTAGTTTTATTATATTAAAATATATTTTACCACATTATTTACCATTTCGTTTGCGTTTATGATGAGGTATAGTAGCGTACATTGTTGATGCAGTGTAATTGGAAGAACCTGCACCACTTCCTTGCCATGTTCCATAATCTTAACACGTCAAAACATAAAATTAAAATTTATCTTAAGTTTCGTATATTTAACAATTTAACAACCTGATGGAGTTCCGACACTGCCACTTTTACGTTTAATCCAAATGCAAATGACAACTGCTGTAATGATAACTACAATCAACAGAGCAACAGCAGGAATAAAAATATATGGGTCCAAGTAAAAGATGTATACAGGAGCTTGTGGTTTTTCCACTTTAATCTCTGGAGGTGGGATAGTTGCTATAAAAAATTCAGATAAAAAATAAGCAAAAATATAAACTTTTAGTGTTTCTAAAACCAGTTGCGCAACAGGGAGGTGGAGGGGAGAGTACAATTTAACAGCGCCCGCTCCACGACAGCTTCCGTGAGTGCGACACTGATTAAAACGTTTATAAACCTCCAGTAGTTGTTCGAGTTGCAAATTTATATTCAGCTGGAATCGCATCTCCATTTGTGTTTGCGGTTATTCTTAAAGCATACCAAGTGGCTGGTACTAATCCAGGAATTACAAGTTTCCTCTGAGTTGTACGTATACTACTACTAACAGTAGTCCATTCGTCTTCATACAAAGGTTTATATTCCACTTGAAAACTTTTGACAGGGCATGTAGTCATAGGCCATGTTTCCAAATGAACAGAAACAAAAGTTGATCCTTCGTGTAACAACTGGTTTGTTGTTGGAATTGTTACTTCTGCAAAACAAATCAGTATTCGTCATATCTATTAAGATAACTTCAGTGACAAGCACTTGCCTGATCCTTCAGTAGATGTCTTAATAGTATCACAAGGAAGTCCTTTGCCGATCTTATTATAGGCTTCCATGTAAATTTGGTAATTAGCCCCGCAAGCTAAATTATCCAACGTAAATACTTCTTTATCAGCACTGAGTTCAACATTTTCCCAATCTGAACCATCTTTACGATAGTGCAGTGTGTAACCTATAAATAATAAAACAATATTCAGCCTCAGTTTAAAAGATGACTATCTAAACTTTTTTTCAACCTTTTATGGTATCACCACCGGTTGGTCCAGGTTTCCATTGAAGTTGAATAGTTGAACGAGTCTTTGAAATAATATCCAGTAACGGGGCCGAAGGAGGAACTGAACAGAAGGTTTTAGTTTTTATTTTTAACTTATTTTAACGTAAATTCTACCTTGGACGATCAAACTATATTGAACTTCATCCTTTCCATGAATATTATAAATGCTACAAGTGTAATTTCCACTGTCTGCACTTTCAACCTTATTAATCAATAAGGTGCCATCAGACAAAAGAATTTTGCGACCACCGATTGAAACTAAGTCACGTCTTTAAAAACACATAAAAATCTCTTCCAGTTTTTCAAAAAATATTAAGTTACGTCTTATCCTTACCCAATAGACCATTTTTTCTGTGGTGTTGGAACGCCTACAGCACGACAAGCAAGTGTAATATCTTTTTTCCAAGGTGTTTGAATCACATCATTAAATGAGGCAGAAGTTGCTGCGACTATTAAATCAAAATTAAAAACATAAATGTGAAACAGATTTTGAAAACTGTGCTGTAAAAATTACCTGTGGAATCTGCGACAGTTTGAGCAATGACTTCTGAATATTGTCCTTCACCAATAGGACTTGTTGCTGACACCCAAAATGCATACTTATGATTTTTACGCAATCCTTTGACTTCAAAATACTCCATATCCGATTGAAAAGTATGCACATTGTTGTCTTTCATTTGTTCTGTTTTTAGAACTGTGTCACCGTTTAGCTGTTAAGAAAAATAATTTTAAATTACTTCAAATAAAATTCAAAAAATTGCAGTGTTTTATAAAAATTTTAATGTAATAACCTCTTCAGTAGCAGATAATGGTCTGTAATAAATATTATACTTAATCAATTCTCCATTGATTCGTTTTGGGGGTTTCCAGGCTACAAGTACTGAATCAGAAGATGATGGAAGAGCTTTAATTTGGCGAGGGCGATCAGGAACTAAAATAGCAGTATTGTTAAACGGATTATTTGATACTTAATTCAAAATCTTAATATATTACCATCTTCGTGAGTTTTACAATATACTGGTTCACTTTTAACACCATCACCAATCTTTGTAAATGCGAGGACCATTATCGAGTAATTAGTGTTTACATCAAGGTTTTGCAGAGTAAATTTTTCTTTATCTGATATTTTGAACTGAACTTGAGGATCTGAATAAAAATTAATGCCAATTTAAAATCTGTTGTAAAAATGATGTATAATTATTCACTTAAAACGATGACTTACCATACCATTCAGTTACCGGTTTATAAAAGACTTTATATCCACGCAAAATTCCATTTGCACTCTCAGAAGATATGGGTTCCCATAAAACGTAAATACTCTTTGAGGATAAAGTTGAACAACGTAATCCTTCAGGTGCAATTGAGGGAACTATAAGAGTAATGTTTATTAACAGTTCTAAAAAAATTTTTGATTTCAGTCTTGCCATCTTCAGATGTCATAACAAGTATGGGTTCAATCAAAGGTCCAACTCCTTTATCGTTATATGCCTGTATTACTACCGTATATGTAGTATATTTTCGGAGATTACTAAGTTGATAAATAAGATCTTCAGTGTAATCTTCAGGTACTTCTAATGCACTAAATTCGTATGCTTCATTTGAGCCATCTTCACGGTATCCAATGTTGTAGCCACGGATGGCACCATTCCAGGTATCTTTTCGAGGTGGCTACAATGTATTTCAGTTATTGGACTATAAACTAAATTATTTAAAAAGTGCTATTTACTTTCCAAGTAATGCGCAAGGTATTTCCATCGATTGCTTCAACTTCCACCTTTTGCACCTCACCAGTAGGTGCTGTAAATAAAACGTTACTTTATTCAAATTTTCTAAATTTATAAAAATAAATGTAATACCGTCTGCATCTGTGCTCTGTGTAATTTCACTGCTGAATTTACTAACGCCGATTGCATTTACGGCAGCAACTCTGAACGTGTAAGTGACAGCAGGTTGCAGATTTATGATTTTTATAGCTGTTTTTGAATAATCCACTGTTTCATTATACTTTCTTAACTGCCAGTTGTCTACAAAATTTATTATGTCCTGGTTACTTAGTAGAACTAATTAATACATAAATAATTTTTGACTTACCAACTTGTTTCTTGTATTGAACTAAGTAGTGAGTAATTTGACTGTTGCCATCAAAAGGTTTTTTCCAAGATAGATAAACTGAACGATTTCCGCTAACAGGATTCAAATCAATCTCCGGCGATTCAGGAGGCTCTTTAAAAACAATTGTAAATTGAACTTTTATGTATTAACTTATACTAAATTAAAACGTAAGAATTTAAATACCTTGAACATTAACTAAGAAATTCATAGTGCTACTTCCAAATGTATTTTTTGCTTCACAAGTAAATGTTGTGGAGTCTTTACGTGTTAACTCTAAAATGCTTAATGTTGAACTTGAATTGTCTTTAAATATTTTAAATCTAGGAAATAAAAGTATGTATTTAACATTTTATTATCAGTGTTAGGTTTAATCAAATTACCGTGTTTCAGGTAAATCTTTCATGATTTGATTATTATGATGCCAAGTTATTGTAATAGGAATGTCACCGTTTGGTGTACAATTTAGAGCAATCTTTCCACCAAGTTTACCATTTAGTGTTTCACTTTCAAATTCAAAAAATGGAGGAGCTATGTACCGAAAGTAATAATCAACATAAATAAATGATAATAATTATTTTATACGATATGCTATACCTAATATAGACAACAAAACAGTTGTACTAAGGCCAAGCCCAACTCCATTCGATGCAGAACATATATATCGACCTTCTCTATCTTTAGAGACATCTTTCAAAACAAGTGTTCCATTTTTAAATATAATTGTATCAGAATTTGTGTGTATAGAATGTCTTGCAGATGCTTTCACATCTATTGTTAAATAAATTAACTTATATGAATGCCTTTTGGAAATGTTAACAAAAAACCTTTTGCGAAAGTCCATGTTGTGGTAGGGTTTGGATACCCATCAGATTTACAGTGAAAATAGGCATTATCTCCTTTTTTAACCGTTTGACTTTGTGGTTCAAAAATCCATTTTGGTGGTACTGTAAAAAAAAAAGAGATTATATTAAGTATGCAAACGTAAAATAGTACTCTTGTCAAATTCAAAAAAATATTCACAATTATTTTTATTTTAAAAATTGTGTAAGATAAAAAAAATGTTTTACAAATGTTCTATGTGAAGTCTCATGTAGTTTCAGCGATTTATTTTTTAGTTTAATCTAGATTATCTAAATTTATCTCAATTACTGTTTTAATTTATTATTTGTTTCCACAACTACAGTTAAATTTATTAACAAATGTAGTGTATAATTGGTAATTGCTTGATATTATTTTATAATTTAATAATTAAAAATAGAAAGTGTAAGTATATGAAATACTGCACAGTTACAGTCTAGAGTTAGATATAAATAAAAGCATACAAATAGAGCAATTACCCAGCACAATAAGTTGTGCACTATACATTGCAATGCCTGCTTGATTTTGAGCTTTACACGTGTAATTTCCAGTGTGTTCTCTCAAAATAGGATCAATAGACAGAACAGTCGAATACGAATCGTATTTGTTAACAAGTACAGAGTCTGGGAGTTTCCGTTCATCTTTCAGCCAAGTAATTGTCAATGGCAAATCTCCTCGACTGACAATACAGGAAGCCCGTAAGAGCGAACCTTCGATTACATGATCATCTTGGAAGGTAAATGGAACAATCTTTGGGGGAACTAAAAAAAATATAGAGGTTAAATGAATTACCATTAACCAATAACTCAGAAGTTTGTGAAACTGATGATGCAGAATTGCGGGCTATACATGTGTAGTTGCCTGCATGTTCTCTTCGAACATTTTCAATAGTTAAAACGCTTGAATAGTCATCAAATGATTTTGTTATAATGCTTTCAACAGAAGAAATATCTTTTCCATTTTTTAACCAAGTGATTTTAATTGGAAGATCTCCCTGGTAAACAACACATGACACTCGAGCCAAAACTCCTTCAGTCAACCCAGTTTCAGGAAAAGAAAAGGGAGTAATTTTGGGTGCAACTGAAACAAAACAAGTCATTCATTTTCATAACTTATAAAACGAGCAAACCCATGGGGAAAACTTATCAAAAACATTCAAAATCGTACTGCTCATCAAACACTTTCTTCGAAACTGTAATAAAACATAACATGAATTTACCATACACCAAAAGTTGTGCTGTATGTGTAACAGAAGCGGCCTTATTGCTTGCAACACACGTGTAATTTCCTGTGTGTATGGATGATACACTTTCAATGCTTAAAGATTTAGCATGTCCATCATAATCACGCATAGTAATGCCCATTTGAAGGGGAAAGATTTCTTGACCATCTTTTAACCAGATAAATGTAATAGGCAAGTCTCCTTGACTCACAGCACATAAAATATGAGCTCTCATTCCTTTGAAAAATTGATCATCTTGGAAGGCAAACGGTAGTATTTTTGGTGGAACTGAAAAACATAATAAGTAAAAGGATTATTACCATTAACAGCTAGTTGGGTGCTTAAACTTGCAGTTCCAGCAGCATTGCTAGCTGTGCAAGTGTATTTTCCGTTGTGTCTAGGAGTAATAGCAGATATAGTAAGAATACTGGAGAATTCATCGAAATCTCTGACTGCAATGCCAAGATTTGAAGGTATTGACTTTCCATCCTTCAACCAATTTAATGTAAGTGGACTATCGCCTTCAATAATAACACACTGAAGTCGACCTCGACTTCCCTCTTGAACTAGCTCATCTTGAAATGAGAATGGTGACAACTTTGGTGCAACTGAAAGGAATTTATTTTAGTCTAAAAATACTGCAAAATTGGCTCTAAATTTGGATTTATAAGTATTACAGAACGCAGTACAAACTAAATTAAAAGATAAAATAAAATTTAATTTTAGTTTAATAATAAAAAAATCATTAAGTGAAAAATAAATTCCGTAGATGACTTACCCATAACGGTAAGGTGAATTTTTCCTTGGTGAGAGCCTTGTAAACCTCTAACTGTGCATAGGTAAATCCCGGTATCTCTTGCTCGGTTAACATTGTGTATTATTAAAGAGTCATTACGTGGTTGAACTTGACGTAATTCATTCGGTAGCAATGTATTATCTAAAAGTACAGTAATATTTAATTTAATTTAATGAACTGAATGTTGAAAATTATAGCTTTTTTATAAATTTATGAATACAAATTAAAGCAATTAATTTACCTTTCTCCCATTTTACATCTTCGATTGGGTAACCAAACATTGGGCAATTTAAAATTGCCGTCTCGCCATTAACAACAGTTAATGGGGGATACGATCTTACTCCAGCGTTACCTTTAAGTCATTGAATTAAAATTGAAATATAACTCATTTTTAAAAATGTCATAAATACCCTTAACGTTGATTCGAGCCCAGTGATAATCTTTTCCTGCATGATTCTCAGCAACACACTTATATAATCCACCATTATCAGTACGAAGATTATTAATTGTCAATTCAGATATAATATCACTATTTACTTGACTCTTCACATCAATATTTATTTTATCTTCAGATTCTAATAAATTATCATCTAAAAACCAAGAAATTGTAGGTTGTGGATTTCCTTTGGCAACACATTTTAATTTCACATTTTCCGTAGGATTTTTTAAAACAGTCTCAAACTTTTCAGTAATAACTGGAGGTTCGTCTAAAAAAATAAGCAGATAAAAAATTAAAATAAAAATTAAATCAAACTTATTTATGCGAGCCACACCTCCTAATATTACAGCAACACTGTCACAAGCTGTTTCAAACTCATTTGCCACACAACATTGATAAATTCCTTTATCATTTGAAGACAGAGCAGAAATCTGAATCGTAGCGTTATTATTATTCATCACAACATGCTTATTAGGTGTAAGTGCATTTCCATTTTTAAACCAATTTATGCCTTGAATTTCTGATGACTTGCATGAAAGTGATGTTGTCTTGCCAACATCAACAACCACTGACGGAATGTTTGCTTCAACATAAAGAGGATCTAGAAATAATCAACCAAAGCACCAACAGAGGTAAAATTCGTAGTTTCGTTTCATGTGTAATTACTACTGTAATTTGCATTACCAATGATGGTTACATCAACATCAACATATTCTTGCCCTACAGAATTCGATGAAATACATCTGTAAATACCACTATCGCTTTCCATCACATTTTTAATTATCATAGAACCAGAAATTTGCATTTGCCGCTTATTTAAACCATTTTTGGACCATTCTGGCATTCCAACTTTTTGCCAACTTCAAAAGAATCAAAACAATATCACAAATTTAAATAATCTAAATACCACATTTAATTTTTGCACTAACCTAGCATTAGCTGGTGGATTGGCTTGCACTTCGCACGGCATAAATATTTGTTGACCACGTTGAGCAGTAATTCTTTTAATTGACAGTATCACTTTTGGCGGTACATTTCCCTGAGGTTCTAGCATCCATTATAATCACACAAACATAATTAATTTTCACAATAATTAATTTTAGAATATAAATCTGAATGTGGTCACCTGTTACAAATAACTTTCCACTTGTAGAACTATTTACTATTTCCTCATTGAGTCTATTGTAAGTTTGGCATTGAAAACTCGTCATAGCATCTTTCATATCAACATCTTTTATAAACAATTCTCCAGAGGGCATTAACGTATACTTTGAATCTGCAAAAATAATTACAAAACAATATATATTTGTATTACTCACATTGTTCTACTCACTGTGATCCATTTCTGTAGCTTTTATGACAACAACTGAATCTCTAACCCAAGCAGTAACATTGACGTAACTTGAGAGAAATGATGGAATATGGCACCGCATTACTGCAGTGTTTCCCGCCATTGCATAAACATCATACACATAAACATCGTACGGTTGAAGAACAACTACAATTCAAAAAATTTTTCATTAGATAGATTTAATTATTACATATTTTTTCAAATAAATATTTTATACCAGCTTTAACTTGAATGTCATGGCTGACAACTGTGCCAAGAGCATTAGTGGCGTGGCATTTATAAGCTGCAGCATGAACGTCTTGACGAAAAGATTGAGCCGAAAAAGGAGGGAAAATAAGATTTCCATCAGTGTCTAAACTGCGAAGATCTTTTACATCAGTAACGCGATTTCTATCCTTTAAAAACCATTGAATTTGAGTGTCAGGTTGATCAGTTTTGCATTGAAGAGTTGCTCCACTTGAGTTTGAAAATTCAACAAGCTGAGCCGGAAGAATTGTAAAAATTGGAACATCAACTCCATCTTTAAAAACAAATGAATTAGTTAAATATGTACTTGAGATGTTTTACTATTACCCATTCTAATTTCTGTTTGTCTGTTCTGTGCCACTTAGAAAATTTTCCCTCCTATCTAAAGTTGAATTGACATTTACATCACATTAAGACTTCATTTTACTTACACTTGCTAGTGTTTATTGGCAAAATTACATAATATGCTAATTAACCCACTTATAATGATGTATAATACAAACTATACAAAGATCAATTATTGTGTATTAACTTCACCATAAAATCTCTATAATTACAGTTTAAAATTGGACAAAATTATAGAAGTGACAGCAGACTTTTTGATTATTGGTCATTTTGTCTCCTTTCTATCGTGTTTCCGCCTCCACCCTATGTTATTTTCAGTCAATCATTGACCTAGATTAACTCATTTTCTCAAAGTTCAAGAAATCATTTACAATTGAGGATTTGTATAACATCTTATTCACATAAAAATTACTTTAAAAGGATGTTACACAATTAAATTACAAAACAAGAAGTGGTTTACTGAGTTTAAGTGAACAATCCATCAATTTTCACTTAAAGTCATCTACGTTAGTAGTTCAGTTTCCTTATTCCTTCAGATATTAATGCTTTTTACGAATTCATCATCAATTGAAATTTACTTTAATTATAAGAATTATTCGATAGGAAAAAAATTTAAGTCATCACATAAAATAAAAATCCAATTATATGAAATCATTTATAATAGTTTAAAAACAAGTAATCTCTAATTTCTCATTTAAAAACTAAAATATATAACCTTTGTTTCACATTTTGAGTTGATCTACACTTTAAAAATTTATGTATTGGCCACTATCATATCTCATTCATCTGATTGGCTGATTTAATTCCTAGCCTTTCTCAAGTCCACATATATTACAAGTGCCACCTACCGGTCGAAATAGAAGAGCAGAGCAGCAGCAGAAGGCCGATCCAGCTGCACGAGCATGGCAAGTTATAACGACCCATTTCTCCCATTGTGTCGCCACCAAGTCGCGGACTACTCAAAGTACTCGTTTAAAATCCAAACTTTCCTTTTATCCACAAACTGAGATCAGTTATAAATAGCTTTCTGTCGAAGAAAATACCCACAATTAATTATCAGTGGTAAGAATTAAATGGAAAAGAAATTCACCTAAGAAAAAGGTTGACATAAACTGCGGTGCAGTAACCTTTGAGAGGAAAAGTGGACTCGTCCGGTCTTTTTCCTGCAATGAAGGATGTAAAGCTGGGAGGGTAGATGTTCAGATGAAACTGCATCTTATATCTTGATTTACATTAATTTTTGATAAAACTGATCAGTGTTAAGTGTAATTATAAACCCATACAGAAATTTATATTCGACACATGATGATTGATGCAGTTAACAACAGTAAAATTTATTTATGAAAATGCATGCAGATTACACTCAATAAAAGGAAATGATTTATAAATATTACAAACAATCTGATTACATTTTTTCATCTGTAATGTGATTCACGATGGTAAACGACATTTTTCAAGTACACATGCAGCTAATTTTACTGTGAGTCATAAGAATTAACGCCTACTATCTTTGCAAGACTATTTACTTCCTATCATGAAACAAATATTTAATTTAGCTAGACGAATAAATTTCTAGACCAATCTCAGCTAATTCATTGCGAGTTCGTTTAAAGCTACGTTTTTTTAAATCAATGTTGACCTATTTTACTAGGATAAACAACATTGACACATTTAAAAAAATTCTTTTAAACATTAATACCAATGGTAAAAAATTGATTATATAAACATCAGTATTAAAAAAACAAGTAAAAACTGAGCAAAATAATTTATCCTAACATTAAAATATGAGACATATATTAGGACTAAGTATTTTAAAGCACAGTAGCGTTCGTGAGCAGAGTAGTGTCATGAGTATTCGTTGGGAATGCAGCTTACATTCCTTTTGGGGGTTTGTCATAACCATCGTTTGATTGCATTCCTTCAGCTTTCGCAAAACCAAAGGCTGTTTCTTGAAAACCATGACCAAATCTAAATTTAAAATTGTTATATGGTATGTTTTTTATTAGAAATAATGCGAAAATGTAACCTGTTTGCTGCTTGCTGTTGTGAATCACCACATCTCTGCGGCAAAACACGAATTCCTGCATGGAAACAGTAAATATTAACATTACATTAAAGTACTAATATCTCATCAAGTTGGGCTACCCCGCTCAACTTGATTCAGATATTTAGTTCAATAATCAACAAACAAATTTAAAATTCAAACCTTGTGCTCCAGAGTGGTGTGGAATTCTAGTTAAAGTACGGGTTTCTACCCAAGCATCAGAATCTGGAAAGTAGTCAACTCGGCCAGATGCATAGGGGTTAGGATCTTTATATTTATACATGGAAAGTATTAAAATATTATAAATGCAATTTTAAAAAAAAATTACCATTTCTTTTATGTTTTTGATGTGGAATAGTTGCGTATAGAGCTGAGCCAGTGTAGGATGTAGAAGCTTTACCACTGCTTCGCCATGTATCGAGTGTGCTCCCATAATCTGTAACAAACAGATAAATAAATAAAAAATCAAAACATTTTTAACAAAATTTTTTTCGCTAACCTGAGGGTGTTCCAACGCTTCCACTCTTTCGTTTGACCCACACACAAATAACAACAGATGCAATAATCACCACAATTAATAAAGCAACAGCAGGAATGAAAATGTATGGATCCAAGTAAAAGATGTAAACAGGTGCTTGTGGGTTTTCAATTTTAATTTCTGGAGGTGGAATTGTAACTGCAAAGGAATCAATTCAGAATAATGATTTTTAACATAAAAATATGTAATTTTTGTCAACATTTTCAAGTATTTTTACCTCCAGTGGCTGTAAGTGTTGCAAATTTGAATTCAGCTGGAATGGCATCCCCATTTGTGTTTGCAGTTATACGTAAATTATACCATGTAGCCGGTATTAATCCAGGAATGACAAGTTTTCTTTGAGTTGGTCTTATACTACTACTTACAGTAGTCCATTCATCGGAGTAAAGAGTTTTATATTCCACTTGAAATGTTTGAACAGTACACGCACTTACAGGCCAAGTTTCTAAATGTACAGACACAAAGGTGGAACCTTCACGAAGTAATTGTTCTTTGGTTGGAATTGTTATTTCTATTTATACAAAGCAAAACATTAAGTGAGCTGAAATGCAGAAAGTTTATTTTATTTTCTTACCTGATCCTTCAGTTGATGTTTTAATGGTTTCGCAAGGTAATCCTTTACCAACTTTGTTAAATGCTTCCATATAAATTTGATAATTAACACCGCATGCTAAGTTGCTTAAAGTAAACATTTCTTTATCTGAGCTCAATTCTACAGTTTCCCAATCAGAACCATCGCGTTTGTAATGCAGAATGTATCCTTTGATAGAATCACCACCATTTTGACCAGGTTTCCATTGAAATTGAATAGATGAACGAGTTTTTGAAATAATATCGAGTATTGGAGCAGAAGGTGGAACTACATTTAAAATTAATTAGTCACTAGTTCTGTGATATTTTTATACAATGTTAAATTTAGTATTTTACGTACCTTGAACATTTAAACTATAATGCACTTCATCTCTACCGTGAACATTGTAAATGGTACAAGTGTAATTACCACTATCTTTACTATCGACTTGATTAATCAGTAAAGTTCCATCAGATAAAAGGACTTTTCGACCACCCATTGGAACTGATTCATGTCTTATAAAATTAAAATATTAATTTTGTTGACAAATAAATTACATTGTATTTAAATACCCAATAACCCATTTGTGTTGAGGAGTGGGAATACCAACAGCCTTGCAGGGAAGTGTCACGTCTTTCTTCCATGGTGTGTGGATTGTATCATCAAATGATGCTGCAGTTGCAGGCACTGTGAATAATAAATCACTTTAAATTTTTAACTATTTCTAACCAGAGAAAGTTTGTTTAAAATTTTACCAGCAGAATCTGCAACACTTTGTGCAATGACATCTGAATGTGGGCTTTCTCCAATAGCTGATGTCGCAGATACCCAAAAGGCATATTTTTGATTCTTACGCAGACCTTTCACTTCAAAGTATTCCATATCAGATTGAAATGTATGCACGTTATTAATTTTACTTTGCTCAGTTTTTAAAAGTGCATCAGAACCAATCTACAAAATATGACTTTTAATTTTCTAACTGTAATGGTTAATGCATTTGTACTTTAACAGCATTATTGTAATAACCTCCTCACTTTCAGACAATGGTCTGTAATATATATTATATTTAATCACGTCGCCATTGATTCGTTTTGGTGGTTTCCAAGCCACAACAACAGAATCTGATGATGCTGGGAGAACTTTAATTTCATTTGGACGGTCAGGCACTGCATTGTACATAGTAATTATTGCAGTTTAAATATAAATACTGTATTAAGATTTAAATAAATTACCGTCTTCATGTGTTTTACAGTATACTGGTTCAGTTTTGACTCCATCACCGACTTTTGTAAATGCCAGAACAGCAATTGAGTAATTAGTATTCACGTTAAGGTTTGGCAAAGTAACTCTTTCTTTTTCAGAAGTCTTAAATTGAACTTCTATGTCTAAAGAAATCAGATTGAAGAATCACATACTCAATTCAAACTTCAGAACTAATGTGATTTAAATTGTTCTAACTTACCATACCATTCAGTTATTGGTTTATAAAACACCTTATAGCCCCGCAAAATTCCATTAACAGTTTCAGGTGGTACAGGGTCCCATAGGACATAAATACTTTTTGAAGAGAGGGCTGAGCAACGTAATCCTTTGGGTTCTTGTGATGGAACTGAAAAAAGTTAAAACTTATCAATGCTCTCCATAAACGTTGTAAGTAAAACCCTTTACCATCTTCAGAAGTCATAACTAGCATTGGTTCTGTCAATGGTCCAACTCCTTTGTCGTTATACACTTGAATGACAACAGTGTACATTGTATATTTGTGTAAATTAGTAATTTGGTAGATGAGATCTTCAGTGTAATCTTCAGGAACTTCAAGAGCACTGAATTCATAAGGATCGTATGAGCCATTTATACGATGACCGATATTGTAGCCACGGATTATTCCGTTCCAGGTGTCTTTGCGAGGAGGCTGCAGTAATAGTTATTCAATTATTATTTGTTAGCAAAAGAAGAGTATTTAATCTAATTACTTTCCACGTGATTCGAAATGTATTGCCATCAATAGCTTCCACTTCTACATTTTGGACTGCACCTGTTGGAACTATTGGAATATAAAGCAAAAAGAACAATCTAAGGTTATTGAATGAGCAGGGCTTGTTGAAATAAATCCTACCATCCATATCTGTAGTTTGAGTAATTTCATTGCTGAACTTGCTAATGCCAATTGCGTTCATAGCCGCTACTCTGAAAGTGTAACTTGTGGCAGGTTGTAGGTTGATAATATTTGTAGCAGTTTTTGATCCTTCAATAGTCTCATTAAACTTTTTAAGTTGCCAGTTGTCTGTAATGTATAAGAACATTAACAATTATTATTGCAGTGCAGTAATTTTTAATCGTTATTGTCTCGTAAATTATCATGTAAAAATGTAGAAATATACGTACCCACTTGCCTTTTATATTGAACCAAATAGTGCGTTATTTGACTATTTCCATCAAACGGCTTGCTCCATGTTAAAAACACGGAACGATTGCCACTAGAATGTTGTGAGTCCAGCACAGGAGCTTCGGGAGACTCTTAATTAAAAAATCAAATGTTATGTAATTAAAGTGATATTTAATTACTTTACAACTTTACACCTTGAACATTTAAAAAAAATTGCATAGTATCTGTCCCGAAACTATTTTTTGCTTCACAGATGTACGTAGTAGAATCTTCACGAGTTAACTTTTTTATTAATAATGTGCTTAAACTGGAATTAACA
>JAQFZN010000596.1:0-26431 GCA_034687075.1 Geophilus carpophagus
TGTTCGCTATAAACATGTGTTTGTGAATAACAAATTTGTTCATGTGCTTGTTTATAACGAATTTGTTCGCTAAAAACGTGTTTGTTTATAACGAATTTGTTCGCTATAACGGGTGTTAGGAACTCTCGTTATAAGGAACAAAATTTGTGAGTCCCTTCAAGTTCGTTATAACGAGGTTCGACCTGTAGCAAGTTTCAGCACATAGAATTAGAAAAAATTCTTTTTTAAAATTTTTTAATTTTTAATAAAATTAATTCCTAATAAATTTTTATTATAACATATACTTTCAATTTAGAATATTTTCATGTAAAGATATGTAATAAACATTTGTTTTGTTACTCATGTAAATGAATGTTTATTAAACTAGGTTCACACTGCTGTTCATGTGAGAGTTGGAATCAGTTGAGCCAGGACAAATGTTTAGGATTAAATAAGAAATAAGATGTTTATTTCACAGACTTATGAGAAATAATGTATACATCTAATGACAATCACCACTGAGCACAGTCCACATGGGGGAGAGGCTGCAGTGCAAGTGAGAAGTAATCATACAGATCATGGTGGTCTTATATAGCCACTCCTAATGACGTCACATGATGGATGTTTCAAAATCAGACTCATTGTTTAAGCTCTTAGCCATGGCACGCGACCTGCATGCGGGCTTTACATCCTGTCAATCATCATAACAATATAATATTATTATAAATCTTAAATCTTAACAATCTTTATAATAATCATAACAATAATCACAAACATAATAATTATTATTAATCATTACATAATCCTATAGGTGATATCTTATCACCACACATTCCCCTCATTAATAACAATTATATGTTCAAATTCTGCATAAATAGTTCAATTAAATCTTTCATCATCCTCCCTGCTTTATTATTTCTACTTTCTGCAGTATAAACCAATCTGAACATGCTTACTTACTTTCCTTGCTTCTCATACTTTACTTTACTTACTGCTACTGCAGTGTGAACAGCAGTGTGAACCTAGCTTTAAACATTCACGCGCTTCTCATCAAATGATATAGAACAAGATTTTGGCTACAATTTTTTAAAGATAGATTAACAAGTTTTTTTATGTTAGCATTCTCGTAAATTAGCTAGAACAATCTACAAAACTTGATTTACAAATCGATTGTTAATGTTACTTTTTTGAATTGTTTAACAGTACAAGTTTTTAAATAGAAAGATATCTCCCTGTGTTGATTTAGCTGTTATGGAAGAATGTCACAGAAATTGTTATTTAAACATAATCTATGGAAAAAATCTACCTTGCCAGTAAGTTTCATTGATGTTATTTAATTACCAGTAATTTATTTTTAAAATATTTTGTTTTAGATTGCCTTTTCTACCTAAGTATCTACCCAATCATTGTATTGCAAATCGATTAGCTTGCGACATTGTTACTCAAGTTGGTGAGCTTAGAGTTACGGTTAATCCAAAATATACCTGCAATTGTGCAAGAGAATGTGATAAGACTTTGATTACGTCACATTTCTATTTTGACAATTTTGAAATCTGCACCACAAACGTTAACTTACTGAGCAACTCGATTCTTTCGTTGACAGAATATTTCTGTTATGATTTTATTGCTTTATTGTGTGATATTGGAGGTTTCTTGAATTTTTACACTGGTATCTCATGTGTGCTGCTGTTTGAATCAATGTTCTACAATACGGTAAAAATGTACAAAATGTTTAAATTCAACTCTAGGAATAAAAATCGTTTTGACAAACAAGTTGCACACAAATTAAAAAATATTTTACCAAAAAATAAAAATAAAACCATTACGAGAGATATTGATCCAACTAACCAAAACAATATCAGTTTTCACAATAAAATTAAAAATATTTTTACATTATTCACTTTCATCATATCTTGCTATTTGACATATCACCACATTGCCTACTACTTAGAATACTCTGTTTACAATACTATTGAACTTGTTGAAGATAAATACATCAAGATACCAAGTGTGGTTTTGTGCGGCGATAATAAGAACATCATATATGCAAAACATAAGATAATCCAGGATAAAAAACTCAATGCATCTTGTGCTGAAGATGTGGATGTATTAGATTTGCTTGACAATAATTCTACTTATCAAAATGATCCTTTTGCATTGTGGAATGAGACGGGTGATATCGATAACTATGAATATTTTCAGGCAAGTTTCGTGATGCTGTTTTTGTTTAAAAACAAGCTTTTCAGCAATGAAATAATATTTTAATTTTCTTATATATAATTTAATTCAGTCAAATCAATAAATTATCTTTAGAAAGCTAAACATTCAAGTTTTAGTAATTCAAACTTTTAAATAAGTAATCTTTATTTCTTTCAGGATTTGCACAAAAAGCTTGATCCATCACAAAGATACGGAAATATATCATACATAGACACCGTATTTGGAAAATGCGTAAGAGTTACCTCAGGTACAAAATTTATAATATTTTTACAAATATGTTACATCTGGATTAAAACTCAGATCTAATCTGTTTTAAGCATGTTTATGAGTATTATTGTTAATTTTTATCGCCTTCATGAGACTTGCAATATAATTTTTTAAAATTAAATTCTATTTGCAAAATTTTAATCGTATTTCATCGATTTAAAAAAAATTGTAGATACTTTTTTTAAAAATCATGTTTATGACATAAATTATGATTTATCAAGAAAAAGAAACACAATGAGAAATCTTTTTAATACAAAATAGTAATTTTTAACTTGAACATTTTTGGCACATAGATTAATATTAAGTTTAAATTTAAATTGAGTTTTAAATTTCAGAAACTAATCAGTTAAATTTCTAGATCTGATTGTATTCAATTTTGTAAATTCTATTGTTCGATTGCCTTATAAGTCAAGTATTTCTTTTTATACATCACCAGCGAAATGCACCCCACAAACAAAGGTAAAATTTAATTTAATGCTCTCAAATGTGTATTATATCATAAAATTTCGCTAGGTATTTCAAACGATCACTGATGAAAGAGTAAACTTACAAAATCATCATATTCATGCACACTATTTTAATATGTTTATGATGTTTGTGAGACAAACAGTAAGTAAAAATGTTTCTAAATTACAAGCTATGAGGATTTTTTTTTCCTTTACAAAAATGTTCACATTTGATGTATTTTAATGAGACTCATTCAGCTCACTGAATGCATATGATTTGAATATAATTAAATCTGATTTTCAGATCAGATGACACTTTAAATAAGGTTAATTTTAAAAATGTCACATCAATTTAAACGTTTTAGATTCGTCGTTTGAATACATCAACAAATCCGTGTACTGAATTTAAACAATTCAACTTTTGTAAAGACGAGTGTCTCCAAACTAAACTGTTGAACGGACAGCTTAAATGCAGGTTAGTACACAATTAAGAGTTTTGCAGTATAAAGATTAAGGTTACTACATTTTTGTGGTAAGAATTGATAATTGTACTAAAAATGTATATTTTTTCTAGACTGCCGTTTATAAACGCATCGAATTTACCAATCTGCCTTACTTCAGAAACCGCTAAAATGGCAAGAAAATTATATCTACAGATATACTTAAATGATAGCGCTCAGAATTGCAATTGTCCTCCTCCGTGCGATTTCACAATCAACACACCATTCCCAATATATTTTCCTCTGAATAATCATATAAGTACACAAATATCACTTTTAATGGAAAATAGCATTCGTGAAATATTTAATCAAAAATTAGTTATTCCATTTGTTAAATTAATATGTGATGTTGGATCTATTTTTGGCTTGTTTCTTGGAATATGCGTGTTGACAAGTTTTGAAATGTTTGTAAATATAGGTAAACAACAAAAATAATTAAAATGTGTTTGATTATTGAATGCAATGATTATTAATTCAAAGTACTACTTCATAATCTATCAGAATTTACTACTAAAATTTATAATTTTAATACGCACATACACTTGGAGGGTCCCAAACGCAATTTAATTCTAAAGCCCCCTCTTCCTATAAAATTTTATTATCTTACATAACAATTCTATAATTATTAGAAACGATGCCCCTCATTACAGAATTTGAGATGTTGTGAGAAATAAAGACACAGTGTTATATAAGTAAAATATAAATGAGTTATTGGTTTATTCCAACTGTAGGAATATATACAAGTGAGAGCACCTTTACTCTACAAATGTACAGAGACAACTACTGGCTTCACTCTTACAGTCATGGTATATATATGCAGTCTTAACAATACAATATGCTGGTCTGATTGACAGCTCTTAATGGAATTAGAGTCTAGATGGCACACGCCTTGTATACAGCTATGCTCTTCACAATCATAAAGAATAGTAATTAACTTTAACTCTTACATAATCATAATGTTATAAATCTTATACACATCTTAAAGGTGATTAGCAAATCCCCACACTTCAGATTCGGAGGTCCCAAGCCCGCGCAGTTTGCACCTATGCAGTGATTTGCTATTGTGCACATATTTTTAATGATAAAAAAAGACAAATTGTGGTACTTTAGTTTTTTATAATTTAAGTTCTATAACTTTTTATTTTGATCTATTCATAATTTATATGTATTCTGAAATAAAAATGAACTAATTGCAAAGCTAATAACATGTTTTTTCAATTATCATTATAATGTATATTATTCTTGGTCTTGTATATCAAGTTTGTTGTCACCTTGCTAATTTATTTACCATTCATCACACTATATAGATGTGTATTTCTTTTTCTCTGCATTCAAACATCTCTGTTTAATACAATTTTGCTTGTTCTTGCAATTTGCTGGAATTCCTATCTGTCACATGATGCACTTCATCTTAGATTTATTGATAATAGTGGATGTCAATCCAGCTAAATCTTGAGCAGTTAAAATAAACCATGGATTTTGAAGTTTTGAAGTTTATCTATTTCCTAAAGGATGGCCTTGTTTCTTGATTAGTTTAGGTAAATAGTCTAAATCAAGAGACATTGTAGTAGGTAATGTGATAATGATTGTGGTGATCAAATATCACCAATAGGATTAATTAATGATTAATGTTTTTATGTTTAAGATTATTATTATGATTATTATAAGATTTATATTTAAAATTTAAAACTATTGTATTATTCTTTTGTATTGTAATAATTGACAGGATGTAAAGCCCTCATGCAGGTCGCGTGCCACGGCTAAGTGTATGAACAATGAGTGTATGATTTTTAAAACGTCCATCATGTGACATCATTAAGAGTGGTTATATAAGACCACTATGATCTGTATGATTACCTTTTACTTCTGATGTAGCCTTTCACCCATGCTGATTGTGCACATCTGATTGTCAACCCTGATGTATATTATTTTACATAAGTCTGTGAAATAAACATCTCATTTTCTTTATTAATCCTTAAACAAGTCCTGGCTCAACTGATTTCCAACTCTCACAATGATGACAGTACTATACTAACTGCTTTTAGATTAAAGCTGACTTTTACTAAGTGTTGAAATATGGACATTGACCAATGAGCAACAAAAGACCATGTATGGCACCAATTACACTGTTCATGTATGACGTGTGCCACAATTAAGAATGGTATATAAAGCCACTTTTTGTCATTAGCACACATATTACTATCTAATGTGCTTGAATCACATTAGGTGGCAAAAAGGGTCAGACACAAATAAATGAGACTTAGGCAAAGCTCAAGTCAAACAAGTATCTTTATTTAACATAGAAAAGACAGTCCCTTGAACCTTTTAACCCACTTATTGTGTTGCTGACAAAGTCAGCACCATCACAAGTCCTGTTGCCCATGAGTCATCATATATTGGCAAGTCATGATGATTTAAAGAAGTGCCATAGCTCTCAGTCATGGGACTTAAGGTGATCAAGTTCCGTAAAGGGGATCATCGGGAAAACAGAGAATGATTGTGCTTTGTCAACATCAAAGTCAGACAGGAGAAACTCATCTTAAGGTGCATGTTCAAAATGCTGTCACATATTATTTATTTAAAAAACTATTATTTAAAATGTAAACATGATTTTTCCTTTGGCATTTTAATGGTCATTCTGATTGCTAATTATTTTAACTCATTGTCTATGATTATAATCATTTTTTTAAATAATTAACTTAATTTGGCATAATTTGATTGGTTAAAATAATGATAAATAACATCATTTATAAATATTAACCAATCAAATCATGCCAAATCGAGAAAATTCAGGACTAAGTACTTGTTTTGGCACATAAATTGAGTCATTCTGTGACTGGACTCAGGACATGTATAACGTCATAGGAAATAAATTATGCATGAATTTATTATAAACTACAGCTATTTATTAACAAAAAACCATGAATGCAAATAAAATTTTGCTGACAATAAAGCTGCATTCTTAAAGAGAATAAGCTATACTAATCTAACAATAAACTATGCTAAGCCAAGTTACAAAATAGAATAGAACATTAAATTATATAAAAACTAAATAAATGATTAAATATTAAAAGATGACAAAATTATAGATCTGGCCAGCACTTTTATCTGCAGGTAATCATGGCAGGTTCTACTAAAATGTCACAAAAAATACTAATATTACTAAGTGACTAAAATTATTAACATAAAGAGAACAGCACAGAAATAACAATTCAGGCAACGCCCACACAAATCAGCAATTGCCTGTTCACAAAGCCATGCTTACTCACAAGATCAAACAGCCAAATGTTTACACCAAACAGCGATTGCCCAGTCACAGGGCCATGCCCAGTCACAGGGCCATGCCCAGTCACAGGGCCATGTCCAGTCACAAGACCAAGTAAGTGAAACAACTTACTAAATTGTACATAAGTATCAACTCAATTTCAAGAGCAAATCAAGTCTGGCCAGAACAATAATTTTCCCCTTTATTTATAGGTAAAATAAGAAAGAGTCTGTTTTATCCCAAAGGGGACAATCTAATAATAAATTATCATTGGTTAACTTTATAATCAATATTTATTTATCTTTAACAATTTATGTTTATTTTAGTTACTCTTATGCCCTCAAGTGATTGAATTAGAAAATAAAGTTTTTGACTCATCCCATCACAGTTTTATGCTTCATTATATGACCTAATTTCTCATTATTTCATCTAAAGTTTTCGAATTTTCTAAATACAGATTGTTATGGTGATCTGATGACACCAAAGAATTAATGAATATTATGATAAGTGTTTATGATTATTATTATGACTATTATTATATTATAAGATGTATAGGATTTAAGATTTATAATATTGTATTGTTCTTTTGTATGATTTGTGTTGATTGACATGTTAGGATGTAAAGCCTGCATGCAGGTCGCGTGCCACGGCTAATTGCTTAAACAATGAGTATATGATTTTAAATGTCACTCATATGACGAAATGATCTGAGGATATATAAACCATGCTAAGCCAGCATGATTTACCACTTGTACTGCAGCCTCTCCCTCATGCGGACCTTGCTCAGTTAATGTCACCTGATGTATATTATTTTACAAAAGTCTGTGAAATAAACTCATTATATTTCTTTATTATTCACATAACAAGTCTTGGCTCCAACTAATTTTCAACTCTCACAACTGTGATGGTTGGCCAAATCTAAAGTGTTGAATTATCAAACTAAATAATAAAACTAATTATCAAAACAAGAACATTTATTCTACCCACTACTTAATAATGGAAAAACACTACTCACTACAATAATGAAATGTAATAATAAGAAATAATGAAATGATTACAATCTCTGGATAATAAAATGATTATATAATCAAATGATAAGGAAAAGATTAAATGTTGCAAATTATACTGTATAATTACTAATATCAAATAAAAATACTACTACAAAATAGTTGCAAACTAGAAGTTAATTATTCTAATTACAAATTATAACAGAAAATTAAGAAATGAAAATATAATAAATGAAATAATCCTGAGAAAATTAAATAATAAATTAAAAATCACTAGATACAGTATTTATTAGAATGTTAATTATATAATAATAATAAAATAATCACAGGTTAAAATTGAACTAATACAGTATTGTATTAATCTAATCTACAGATAACTATAAAAGAATTACTTAAGATAATACAGGTCAAACCTCGATTTAACGAACTCGCATATAGCAAATTATTCGATATAACGAACTCATGCTTCCTATTTGGTTGGTTTCCCATAGACTTAATGTTAAAAAAAATCGGATATAACGAATTTTGATTTAGCGAATTATTGCTTATAAGGAACAGATTTTACAAACAGGAAGTTAAGTCCACCTTGATTTAAGACTCACTTCCTTTCAAAAAATGGCTGCCGCAACCAAAAGTTTGTACATGTGACATTTTTTTTTACAATTCTGAATTTAATTTTCACATTTTAACATTCTTTATCTGTGATATAATGTTTTTCTTGTTTTTTAAATTACAATACTATTTTGTCTTGTGATCATTACAAAATTAAAATTAAAATACTGTACTGTGTTGTACTTTTTAAAAATTTTGTGTGGCATTTTTCATTAATTCACTTTTAAGGAACTAGTTCGTTATATCGGATATAAGGAACTCCCGATTTAAGGAACACATTTCGATGGTCCCTTCGAGTTCGTTAAATCGAGGTTTGACCTGTACTGATTTTAGCATTATGAACAAATCTAAAAATAATATAAATTAAGAAAAGTCACGATACAAGTGAATAAATGAAATAAAATAAGTAAAAATGTTCAAGTTGCATGCTGGAGATTGTTAGGTAGATTTTAGGTGTATATGTTCGTGATAAAAGCAATGTTGTCTAGGCACTGTTTCCACTCCATTGAGATAGTTATTCCGATCCGGGTTAAATCCTTAATCGTCACAATCAAACTAATTATAAACTTATCCCTCGATTTACACTGAAGATAGGTTCTGCACAAAACCGTGTAAATCGAAATCTTGGATTTTGCTATTTAAAACCATGTAAATCAAAAAAAAGCACTAAAATGTGCATAATTCAGTCATTTATTTAACTAAAACAAAAGTAAGACATCTTGAAAAAAATAAAATTAATAATAAGTTTAATTATTGTCATCTTTTTTATGAACTATCAGTCTTTTCTTCCTGATTGATATGAAGTCACTTTCATCACTTGATAGTTCTTGATGCGAGTTTGGTTCAATGGTTGATGAATTGGAGAAAATCTCAGATTCAGTACTACCAAAGAAATGAGATTCAAAAATGACTCAAATTGAAAAATAAATAGCACAACATAAATTGAACTGAAGGAAAACAATAATTAGAAATAAGATAGAAAATAGGAAAGAATAAAAAAAGTCAACAGACAGCAAATTTAGGTTCGTGCCAAACGGGACGCTTGCTTCAAGATCAGTTAATATTCAGGCAAATATTAAAGCAGCTGATACGAGCTCTTTAACCAGGCGTTGCGACCAATATACCTAAGCGGTACTGAGATTTACAGCAGGCAGCTCATTGTTCTAAAGCAAACTTACTAGGTTTGTTTTGACAAAAGATCAGAGATCAAATGGCAAGAATTTGATTAGGCAAGTAAAGTAGCTCAGTAGAAATTGGGAAAAATTCTCATCTTTATTTATAGAAAAATAAAGATGAGCAAAAGAGAGAAATAATTGTTATTGGGTGAACAAAAGAGTAAACTTTTTTATTTTGTGACCGCCCACCATGTCACCGGCACGATGGGGATCACGAGGGATAGAGAGAAGCCCCAAGGCTAAGATCTATAGTCCAATCAGGGCACCTTCCTGATTGGCCACTCCTACCTGATGTGCACTCTGGCTTAACAGAGTCAGTCTGCTGTTGACCCTAAAGGTGACAACACTCATCTCAGTTCCTCCTGGAACAATAGATGGGCATCTCTGGGAAAACCAGTCTTGTCAACCGGGTACAGGTCTGTCGGAACCCCACGACAGGTCCTGTCCCATACGGCACTTGAGTGAAGGCCTGCATTCTGTGCAAGACTAGGCCTAATGAAAGGCAATCGTAACTTCTGCTAGGGATGAAGAGAGTAGAATTTAATGCTTTTCTACAAGAATTGAAATGGGCTATGATTGGCTAGATGCATGAAAACTGCATTGCACGCAGTTAAAATCAAGATGTATTTGATTCCTTGCATTACTTTACATTAAAGAAAATAAGATTCCACAATCAGGGCCAGCTTTAACAAGTCTGTTATCTTGGGTGAGATTTTTTTCAATGTCCCCATAACTACAGGTTGGGCCAACCACAGGGGGTGGCTAACCTGGTTGTCTGCCACCCCTCCTAGGCTGGTGCCCTGGGCAGTTGCCCAACATTGACCTCCAAAAGCCTATTTGGAGATTTATTCTGACTAATATGTTTGGTTATTTTTGTGAAGTTCTTAAATTTATTTCTATTTTGATCAGCTAAATTGCTATTCATATGCAAGTTTGTCTGCTGTTTAAAAAAGTAAAAGTTGTAGGAACTGTTTTCTTTTTGTAGTAGGTTAGTTAAGCAGTTTCTAGCTAATGAGAGCTTACCCAAGGTTTGTGATAAGAGTTTAGTGGGATATTTAAATGTTGAGTTTTAAACTGACATTTACCCATGCATTTACTTCATTTTGTGGTGCAACTGTGAATTCTGGAATTTACACATCTTATACACAGTGCCAACTTTAACAAGTCCAGCATACTGGGTCTAAAAATTCTTTTAACTTTCTCATAACCACAGGTTTGGCCAAAACCTTACATAACAAGTTTATTTAATTTTTTTAATACCTCCATTGTGAAGGTGTTAAATTTTTATAAAAATAAAATGCACGAGGAATGAGTTTAGGCTTGTAGACGATCAGGATAGATTTTTATAACCTTAGTTTACCGAATTATCGATTTAGTACAAATAGCTTGTATAAATTGTTCATCAATCCTCTGATAATAATTAATAAATAGTAATAGTAATAATTTATATGTTGTTTGTCTGATCTTGATTGTAATTTAGGATCCAAAGGTCAAATTTAAATTTTTCTAATTATTTTCATAGCAAGGAGCTATAAAACTATTTTTGAAGCAAAACAAATTAATACAGAAACATTAAAAATCTCAAGTAATTATTGGTGTTTCATTAAGTATTTTTAGTTAGTTGATGATAAAAGAGCACTGATTAAAAATATCAGTAAATTGTCTGAAGAACTTTTGACAAACTAAGAGTGATAACAATAATATGTCACACAATCTGTGATTAGTTTAAGCAGGGGTCTCCAAACATTTTAACCTAAAGGCCACATTGACTCCTCCATGGGGCAAAACTAGGATGACCATTTTTTCTGTGGTGCAATTTCGGACATTGAGCAGAGGAGGGGGGAGGAGGTAATTTTACAAAAAAAACTAAAACAATCAAAATTTTATGATTTATTATCAAAATAAATAAAAAAATTTTCATTGCATTTGTTTTTGTTTTATTAAATGTAATTATTTAATATTTTTTGAAAAATTGTAAAATTTAGATATCCAAATAAATTAATTTTGATAATAAAGTTAATTTTTAAGTGAAAAGGACATTTCATTGCTGCAGAGATAGCTGATGCGCATGCTACATAGATCTCATTAATAATAAATATAAGGCTAGCCAGTTACCGGGCATGACTGGACCGCTGTCACCGGATAGATTGGTGTTGCTTGCCGGCTGGTCTTGTCCTGCAGGCCGTAGTTTGGAGACCGCTGTTGTAAAGAATTAAAATATAAATCACTTGATTAGTTATAACATGTTAATATGTCTTAAATGTTAGCACTGCTAATAATTTTATAAATTATTCAAATAACAAATAGTTTTTTTAACTCTTTATTATCCAGTTATTCGGATATCCAGATGGACATCACTAGCTACTTCTAACTAACTTCTGCCATTATGTGTGAACAATTTTAATTTCATTGTTTTATTTTTTGTTTACATTGCTTTACCTTTAGCCAAGTGAGAACCAGCCTTAACTAGTTACTTTTTTTTTCTAAAGTTTAAAAACCTGTGTAACTAAAAATGCATTCAGTTGATGGGTTCTTTATCATCATCAGAAAACTCCATTCTGCATTTAGCACAACTGATAACTATTATTAACCTATTGTTTATTAAATATAAAAAAGGTTGTTGTAAGGTTACTATTGGAAATATAAATAATTGTTAATCACCTTTACTATTTCCTCTTGAGTCATGAACACATGTTCACCCCCAAGGACCCTATCATAATTATTTCCTAGTTAGCCAGGACCCTAATCTATTAAACCAATGACAAACATTAAAACCATTGAAAACAAACCAATCACAGAGCATTCCTCTGTAACCTGTACTTGGGTATAAAAACCCTAAATATATCTGGTTAAAGGGTGTTTAGTCATAAGTGTGTTCCAGTTTAATAATTTGCAAATGATTAAAGTTATCAAAATTCTGTTTAAACAAGCTAATATGAATGAGGGGGTGAAGAATTTAATGGTAGTCATAAAAATGACTTTTGTCTATTGGAAGTGCTTTATTGTGATTCTAACTTTTTATTAGAGATAGAGCAAAACTTTCAATTAGAAAGTTGTAGAAAAAAAAAGTTATCCTAGAAAACATTGTTGTAAAATTGTTTTATTTAAATGATTGTTGAAAATTGAGGAATAAAATGCTCAACTGGGTTATCTAAAGCCTCTAGTTTAGTAGATGTGGAATCTTAGTGAACTAAAATAATAAAAAGAAAGCCAAAAAACAAGCAATTGTTCAAAGATTGTGATGGTTAGCTGGAGCAAAGTGTTGAATTATGTAACTAAATTATTAAAATAATAAAAGCTATGTCTCAAAACAAACGAACAGTTTATTCTTTATTGCGAATAAACAATGGAAAGTAATAATGCAAAATGATTACAATAATCAATGAATAAATACCGATTAATAATCAATGGATAATAATTGACAGAGAAATAAAGATGAAGACGGTGGTAACTGAATAAATGATAGATTTATTGCTCAAGTACAATAAATGGTGTTAACAAGTAAAAGGAAGTTGGAGCAGTAAATATATTACAAATCTTTTCTTAACACTACAACTCGCTAAGAACATGCACAATATATTAGTATCACGTTCTCAGCTCCAAGCAAACACATTGTTTCGTCTTTCATAATAAACATTATTACCCTATGATATCACACAATATCTCACAATAATAAAATGAATATAAAATAAATATATCGTGAGTTGATGGTTAAGTAATAATTATAAATGAATATAAAATATAAAAGAGGTACAGAATAATCTACAAATAATCAAAGTAAGCTAAATACTGATCGAGTAATGATTTATAATGATTACACTAATAAAAGAATATAAAATTAGCTACCTGCTAATACTAATCTAAAAATAAAATAAAATAATCATGAGATAAATACTGATTCAATATAACTAATCTACAGATAAACACTAATAAATTAACTGCTAAATACTGATTAAACTGACTAGTTTTACTCAACTAATCTATGGATAAATAATTGAATAACTCACGATATAATAATAAGGAATTATCACAATTAGGTACTACAGCCGTAATTTGAGGTAGGTAAGGTCGCGGTCGGGTTTGTTTAAGTCGGGATGGCGCATGTCTGGTTTACAGTTGCAGTCTAGGGACTATTATTGAGTGTCGTCATCGGTCCGGGTAAATACCTAAATCGTCACAAGGAATAAAAGATATTAATAAACACACGCAATAGTGACTTATCACTACAAATATGAAACATAAGAAATAACAATATAAAGAAGTGATAAAGATAATAGGAAAGAATAGAAATGAGAGAACTTATCCAACAGGAAAATGAGGTTCGCGCCAAAACAGGTCGCATCTTAACAAGAACAGTTAACGGTGCAGGGGCACGTTAACACGGTCGGAACCAACTAAGGTTTACAAGCAGTGCAGCTTTGAGCCTGAAACCGGCTAAATGTACAAGCAATCAGCTTTTGGCTCTAGCCTGAGCAATGTGTACGAGCAATCAGCTTTTGGTTCTGTTCGGAACTTACTAAATATTTGTATCATGAGATTTCAAATATCAGAGTGACAAGGTTTTGGTATGCAATTGTAATGGCTCAGCGGCAGCTTTATTAAGGTTTTCTCCTCTATTTATACTAAAAATAGAGGAGAGCAAAAGAGAAAACTGATTGCCATTGGGCAATCAAAAGAGTGAACTATTTATAATTTGTCATCTCTAAGATTGACAAATTATAGGCGTGGCTACTCTAAACAATAAAATATCTTAACAATTAAATAGTTCGCCTTGTGGCAAAATGAGGAACTAACAAAGCTCAGGCCGTCACAAGATAATCTACAAAAGAATAAATATTTCATTATTAACATTCAAAATAATAAGCTTAGCTGTAGTGAATAAATTTAGGTATTTTTTGTCTGCTCACATTTTCAACAATCATTCAAAAAAAAACAATTTTTATTACAATGTTTTCTAGGATACAGAAAAAGTTAGAATTACAATAAAGCACTTCCAATGAACAAAGGTCATTTTTATGACAACCATTAAATTTCTTACTTCCATATTCATATTAGCTTGTTTAAACAGAATTTTAATAACTTTAATCGTTTGCAAATTATTTAACAGGAACCCTTATAACTGAACACCCTGTATAAAAACACACACTACTGTCTTATTGCCAAACAAGCAATATACAGTGTGTCCCACCAAACACCTAACAGGTGAATTCTTTTACAAACATGAGAATTTTAAAAAATTTTAAATTATTAATTTAAGTAAATGACAAGCGAGGAATTAAATAAAACATGTTAAATTCATGTGACATTGTTGCATCATTGTTTTGCAACTTGTAACTTTTAAACCAACAATGATACACAAAAAATATTAATTGCAAAGTCATTTGTTTAGTACATTGCCACATTAAAAACATTTTGTTTGCATGACTTTTTTCCTTAAAATTTAAAAAAACTAAAAAAATGATTTTTATGGCATGTGATAATTTTTATCTCAAAGAATAATTTTAAAAAAGGATGAATAATAAAAAGACACAAAAATCATCAAAGCCAATGCTCCAATTCTTGAGAATAAACTTATTGGACTTTTTTGATTGATGGAACATTAACTGGAGCTAAGTACTTACAACTTCTTCAAACAGAAGTACTAAATCAGTGGAAAATTTTACCATTGGCAGAGTTTGCTAAAATGGTTTTGATGATTTTTGCACTTCCTTATTATTTTTCCTTTTTTTAAAATTATTTTTTGAAGTAAATATCACCTATAATAAAAATCATTTTTTTAGTTTTTTTAAATTCTAAAAAAAAGACCTACAAAAAAAATGTTTTTAATGTGGCAATGTACTAAACAAATAGTGCTTTAAAACTTTGCAATTGACATTTCTTATGTAACATTGTCGGTTTTATTTATTTGCATTTTGCCACTGGAAATATTTGTCCATGTTTAAGTCATTGTCTTGTATTTTCAGAAATAGTTAATGCCTACCTTGCCAACTATCAGATAAATTTTACTTTTGAGACCAGGTTTTATAAGAGACATTCCATATCTTATCCTACATTTCTCATTAATACATTAATCATTATTTGTATTAAAATTCTGTAACACGAATTACTAATATGTTTTATTGTTTAGAAATATCCTAAATTAATTCCTAATGTTATCAGTTGTCACTTGAGGTCCTCATTTGACTACAATTTTTATTATATTTTCTATGGTGAAAGAGCTAAAAAAAACAATATTTTTGTGTATTTTATTTGTACATATTTTAAATGGGCCAATTTTATATATTTTATAAACCATGATTCTTATACTATTTTTTGTATTAAATTTGATAAACATTTTTGTTTGAGTTTATTAAATTTTATATACTTTTATAATAATTGTTTAGGAGATTAATCACAACATTAACATATGCTTACACACAGCCAACATTCAAAGAATTATCATGAACTGAAATACAAAATTACAAAAATTGTTGGAAATATTTTTCCAACTGTGTTTCTTCTCTAGGCATTTTATTGGAGATTTTAACTAATTAAATTGTGACAGCCTTTTGGACACACGTCCTGTGGCTGTCATGTGACATAGATCCACCAATCAGGGTCTATTGGGAGGCTCTGCTTCCCAATCATGTGACCCTTTTAATCCCCAACTGCTACAGCTCAGTCAGTCTGGTGCCAGATACAGGTCAGAAAGATTCTCCAATCTGTGGTCTGACCAGCAATTAAGACATGTGTCACCCAGAAAGTGATGAGTCTCTTCTGGCTGACTTTGATGCCAGAACCGTGGGATCATTCGGGTCTTCCCGATTATCTCTCGTTTTGTGGTCGAGAACAATGAAACTTAATTAAATCATCATAGTTTGCTATCCTGTAACGAGCCATTGGCAACAGTGGCACAATAAGCAGATTAAGAGATTAGAGGGATCCTCTTAATCAGTTAATAAGACTTGATTGACTTAAGCTTCGCCTAAAGTCTCTTTCATTCTATGTCTGCCCCTTATAGCTATCTAATGCACTCCAAATGCATTAGGTATAGTCTGAAAGGCAGTCACAAAATTAGTTTATTAATTAACATGATTAATTAATTTAATTGAGCGAATTATTTATTGTTTAAACAATTCACAATGGTCAAATGACTATTGTAAATTGTATCCATAATTTTTACTTATCCCTCTAGTTATCTATGTTTTGCCAATGTTATCAAAATAATACTGTAAGGATATTAAATCTGTTTTGTGTTCCTTTCACATTTGTGTGCCATTTATTACAGTTCTGTACTCTAAGACCAATTTTTGTAATTTTTATTATTTCTTATTTTTAATAAAAACTAGCCTTTCCTACTTGCATAATTCTAGTATTTAAATTGATTTTTTTTACTAAACGGGTCATGATGTGAAGCACATGGCGTCAGGTGACATGACACAGGAGGCAGAGCCAATACGCATGAGCAAGGCCGCGCCAACCCGGGGGTGCAGGGAATTCACCGCACCCCGGCGACAGCATTCAGGGCCGGCAGACCCAGGGATGCAATGAGTGCAAAAACTTCAAGCTTTTGGAGTAGAGGCGGCAAACAATACCTCGCACCCTGGCGGCAATTTTTCTTGGTGCGCCCCTGCTTCTACCATGATATTTTCAGTAGTTTTCTAGTATACCAACCCGAACAATACACTAGGGGTATACCCGAGGCGCGTATTATCACTTTGTAAAGTTAAAATTTCGTATGTGAGTATCTTGTTCTGGCCTCGTAAAGCTGTGCGTATTGTGTTGATTGGGTAATCCTCTTTTTCATTTCGTAAACAATTCCGTATTGTTGTATGAGTAAACAGGACAGCACCACCATGTCAAATTGCCTACTGTTTCGGGCTGTGACTAACTCAAAATAAGTGGCTTACTATAAACAGGACAATACCTTAATGTTAAATTGCCGACCGTTGAACGATGCGATATCTCTGCCATCCAGTAATCAAAATATATAAATATGGTAACGGTTAGATTTGTCTCAATGAGACGAATCTAATGAGCTATAGTTTATTAAGATTAGTTTAGTAGATGAGGAGAAAAAATTTCGAAGCGAGGTTAACATTTTGGGCGCCATGTTGGAATGAAAATACGAAGAAAATCTCGTAAAAATAAAGAAGCCTCTGAGCTACGTATTTTTACTCAGGCAATACGAATTGCGTAATGCCTCCTGATTGGCTGTTTAAAAATTTTGGATACGCAGCTTCGTATCATTTACGGATTTGACGGATACGAAGTGATAATACGCGCCTCGGGTATACCCCTACTATGAAGAGCTATGCTTGCATTTTAATGATGTGTTTTAAAGTGTTTTGGTTTAAAGAAACATATCAACAGTGTTGTGACTGTTACTGCAGCAATGATAATGCGATACAGTTACCTTTACTACAATAAAATAGTAATGAGTTACATGCTGTTACCATTACATTTTAATTACCAATTGTCATCATTACTATTATTGTTACAGTAATAGTAATGGTATTACCAGATTTGTTACCATTGCTATGTGTTACTTTTTTGAAAGTAATTTTCAAAAAAAAGTAACACAATTTTGTTTTATTACTTTGCTTTTGAGTCAGGTCAGGTTGCTGTTGTAATTTAACATGAAAAATTGCAGATGGACTCAATTAAATAAACATTTAATTTTATTTGTTTTCTTTATAATTAACGTTTAACTTTGAGAATTTAGTGATCCATTATTATGATCAACTCGGATTAAATTTACTAGTCTATACAGGCATACTTTTTTAATACTTTAAATAATAAACTTTAGGATTACCATTGTGCACTGTTATTAAAGAGTTTCTTTTTACAGTGCGGTAAAAAAATCTGTAACTTCACTAAATATTTCTGAAAGTGCTGACGATGCATCTAATCCAATAATGGTAAAGTATTAAAGTTGGGTAGGCCAATTTTTTGGTGATCCAAAATTTGACCTTAAAGTTTCTTAGTACAAAAGATTCGTGAAGTAGTCATTGTTAAACTAAATAAAAGTTGTTCTAAACGTTTTCAATTGGAAATTTTTATCTATTTCTAACAGTTTCCAAGATAATTTTCTAACGACATTGGTGGAACATCCCACAGTCAAATTTTGGGTCACCAATAAAATTGGCCCACCCAACTTTAATACTTTACCATTATTGGATTAGGTGCATTTGTCAGCACTTTCAGAAATATTTAGTGAAGTTACAGATTTTTTTACCACCTTGTATATGTCAATGTGTAGTTTTGCCTCATCTACAGTATGCAATCTACACTAATAAGATTTCTTAAAAAATCTTTTGCATAGTACACATTTAATAAATGTCACCTGATCTTTTGTACCATGCTTTAAATTTAATTTAACACTTGTCACTAATGACTTTTCTTAACTTAAAGTGACTGATAGAAACTAATCTAACTCTCTAAAATCAACAAAACTATCCCTAAAACAGGTGTTATAGTCCAAACAACCAATATCAAAATACCAGGTTTCATTCTAAGAAATATGTCTACTATTACGCATAATGGCTGATTGTGTAGACCTTACTTTTCAGTTATTATCATTTCTTGTGATTTCAGCATAAAATGATATGCCACTCGCTGAAGACACTTTAGCAGTACTCTGTTTATGCTCAAATGCATTCTGCAATGCTACAAATGCATCATGTGCCTTAGCACATGATGCCACTGAATCTTGAAATTTTGGTTAGATAGACCTAACAAGGAAAGTGCCCTTGTTTTCCTATGCATATATGCCAACTTGTTTGCCCAACTGGCTTTATTATCTAAAGGATTTCTATTCTTGGGTCTTTATCATTTATATATATATATATATATATATACATATGTATTAAGAAGATAAGTATGTATATGTGTATCCACAAATGCATCTGATTCACTAGCCAAAGAGTTAGACCATACTTTTAATGTGGGTATTGTGCTGTTTGTGGCAACATTGTAACATTGAGATGACGTTGAGAAGACATCAAGAGACATTCAGAGGACATCAAGAGAACGTCAGAAAATAACAAAATATTTTTTGGTTAAAAAAAAACAAATCACGACATCGAGAAGATGTCTGAGATTTGTCTGACAAAACTTGATGTTCTTACAATGTCAATCCAACAAAAGTGTGTGCATTGGGGAGTATAAGCTCATCAAATTTTAATATTTTTAAGAGTTTGGGCCATTTTGGGGAATACAAACATCGATTATTAATGAAAATTGCTGCAAATTGCATTTTTTGCATTTTTTTTAGGAATCAAGGCAGTGTATGGTAATTTTGCTGCCAGAAATGCATTCAGTGCATCAGAATACATGTAATTGGAGTCTAAGTTCATCAAATTTGAATGAGTTTTAAAGGTTTTGGCTATTTTTGGGAGTGAAAACATTGATTTTTCATAAAAATTGCTATGAATTGCCTTAGTAAATAGTAAATAATAAATAGTACATAAACAAAACAATTCCTTCATATTGAAATTGAAATGGAAATTCTATTTTTCAATATTAACATTTTTACTTTGTATCTCTAATGCATATTTTATTCTGGTTAAGTGGTTCTATTGAAGTTTTTTCTTCTTTGAAAGTAAAGACTGGCAAGAGCATTCTCTTGCCACCAGGTTAAAGAAGGATTAAGGCCTAGATTGTGAGTAGAGTAAGATGAGCCTCTTCTCGTGAACTTTTATGTCAATGAAGCTCCCTCACCTGGGTTATCCCTGTGAGACACTCAACAGCACCTGAGTTATAATGACTCCATAGGTATAACCCCTGAAACTGTTTTGCATGGCACAGTCATGGATTAAAGATTTGGATGGTGCTGACTTGGTCAGTAGCACGAACATTGCGACTTGATAGATTTGCACAAGAGTCCTCTTTATCACAATATTAGTTAAGCATTGTTATGGTGTGTTATTAAAAAATCATTAAAGACGCTACCCAGAAGTTAGCTTTGCCTACCAGCATAAGTGATAAATTTTTAAGTTCTTATTCTCTCCTAAGTTCTCCTAAATTCTCACAAGTGTAAGCTGTTTATGACCGTCTCTCGCCTGTCCAGCAGGTTTGGGCATGATGGAAGGGCGAGGGGGACAGGGCATAATAAAACTGACTCGGAGACATGATTGAGTTTGGTTAATCTTTATTAACCACTGTGACGGCCTTTTGGACATGTCCCCTAAGGCAGTCACGTGACATAGACCAACCAATGAGAGGCAACTGGAAGGCCATGCCTTCCGGTCACCTGACCCTTAACCCTAAAGCTGAGGCACAGTCAGTCTATCTTTCACCACCGATGAGAGAACATCTCCCATCAGACTTAGTTGATTGAGACTTTAGTCATGCATCTCTCAACGCTGACTGGTTTGCCAATGACGCCTACTTACTGGGATCTTCCCAGTAAATCCCTCAATGGCACCTAAACCTTAAACCCCTAGGCCTTTGGCCATGGAGTCATTTCATATCTTCATGGCTGTGCTAGTCAAATAGCATGGTCATGGATTGGGGATTTGAATGGCACTGACTCTGTCAGCTGTACTGATAGTACGGACTAAGAGGTCCATTCTAGGATCCTCTTAGCAATGAATAAACATTCTTCATAACTCAAATACCATTCGAGTCCTTATTTATTAGTGCCTGCCTCTTACCTTACTTGACATACCCAAATATGTCCGGTAAGCCTAATGGCAGTCATACCACAGCCTCAACCCATGGCTCTGACCAGTTCGATTGATGTCGCCGACGGATCGTCATCGTGCTGTGTCCACAACCAGGTTGTATGACTCGATTGCACTATCTGTGGTCCGTGCCCTGCGTGTGATGCAGGGGACGGTTCCTCTCAAGTTGCGTCGAGGGCAAGAGCTGTCGGGGGATTCCGGCAGCCTTGCACCTGAGAGGCAAGACTGTTGGCCCAGCAGAAGTCCATCGGATGTTCCGTGAAAGGAACAGAGATGTGTCTCTGTTGAGGGTCTAGAACAGACTGTCTCCTGTTGCCAGGAGTCGCGTCTAGGAGGAGTGGCCAATCAGGGAAGGGCCCTGATTGGTCAGTTTCCTCCTAGCCGGGGGGTTTTTCCTTACCCCACGTGACCCTTGATCGTACCTGAGGTACGATAAGCGGTCACATGTTACTTATTGGATTACTCATTTTATTCATTGTATGCATTATTATTTTTGTGTGTGTAACAACTGTTTATACATCTTTGATAATATATTCGTCAGTTATTATATGTGTGTTTTGTGTGCATTTCTTTGTTTGATCCATCACACTCTTAACATAAGAATAAAATCTTTATGTTACAAAGTCAATAATCTGAGTTTAATTTATTCCTGTCTGTCTCACATACTGTCTGACATGCCCAACCATCCCAGGTAGTCCGAAAGGCAGTCACAATTTTGCCTGGGCCCTTCTGACGTCATACTAGATCAATGTTAAGCACTTATTAGCCCATGTAATAAGAAGGCTGGAAATGTGAAGAGTATTCACAGATTTTTAGAAGGTCTGACATCCAGGATTAAATAAGAGATTGAAACCAACTCAAGCAAATATTGATTGACCACTTCCGGCCTGTCTCCAAGACTTTCAAAATGCGAATTGTAAAATTTAGGTTAGCTCCATTGCATTTGCCCGGTTGCTGTATCCGGGCCTCTTGACATCAATAAAGATGGCTTAAACTAATATACTTTGTCTGGGTGGTATATTCTGCAGTTTTTTGGAAGTTTATCTTGTACGTTCTGCTCTCAAAACTATATGCAGCCACCGTGGTCAATACCCAATCACAAATTAAGCAATTCAATGGACTTCCGATTATCCAGGCTTTGGATTGACTGGTATTAGTAAAAACCGGTAGTAGTAAAAATTTAAAGATTTTAACATAGTTTTTAAATATTAAGTTCATAAAATCTACTCCAGATTACACATCATGCACTTGAAACTTGAAAGTGTTGGTAAAAGAATATTTTAGCTTACTAAATAAATAATTTAATGAAGAGAATAAAAATGGTGATACATTCCAGTGCTGTGTCTGCACTTGCACTCTCCCTGCACACTGAGCAAGGGGAAAACCCTAAGATAACATACAATGGTCAAATTACTTATGACATCACTATATCACTACATCACTACATTACATACAAAAAATCATTCAAAACAACAAATAATAATATACTATTCTACAGAGCTTTTTTTGTAAAAAAATAGGTGCCGGTACTCAGTTGAGGGAATTATTTTTTTGGGGTACCAAGACTGTGGGCAAAATGACCTGGACTAAAAAATATGATGACAATTTTTTTTTTTTCTGGTGTAGAAAGAGGTTCCGGTACTCCGTACTGGCGCGTACCGTCACAAGAAAAGCCCTGCTATTCTAACAGAAAGTACATACAAAATGATGAAATTATGAACAAATAGATTTCTGAAATTGCTTATACATGTATATTCACCATCTCTGATAATCGAGAGTCTACTGTCAATTATAAATGTAAATGTCAGTTCTTTCAAAATAGTTAAATCTTTTTACAGTTTCATCAACTCTCAAGGCATAACTTGCAGATAATTTTAAATTCAAATGGTAGTTTTATTATACGAGAAATTGGCAAATACTTTACCAAAAACTGAAAAGAAACAATTTCTGGTGAGTAATCTAAGTTTAATAAAAATTGCAGTAATTTGAATAACTTAGACATTAAAATCTAGATCCTTCAGTCATTCACAATGATTTCAATTAGAAAAATTTTTCGACGATGAAAAAGAAAGGCAACAAAGTTATTAAATTCTTAATGAAAAGAATCAAAGAAAAAGATGGAATAATGCCTTACAAAACACTTGTAGGATATCAAAGTGTAAAAATTCGATAAAGAGAAAGAAATTGCAAAATTTACATGGAAATTATTCGGTCGAAAAAAGGAATAATACAGCGGAAGAAATTAATGCGACATAGTTAGAAACAATTTCTAGAAAATAATAAAAAAAATATTTCCTTAATAAAATTAACACGTGTACGTTACTTGAGTTAATATACACGCAAATGATTTGAATAATGGAATTTGACGTGGATGTATGATGAAGTAATCGATGAATATTCGATTCTTTTGATAACTAATCAAATTACAAAAGTATCAAAAGAAACATCGACTAAAATATGTGTATCTATATGTCGCTTTATGCGATTTAATTACTGTTAAGGGTAAATCAATACAGTATTTAAAAGAATGACGATTATATCAGGAAATAATAATAACAATAAGATTTATAAAAAAAATAATGAAATAATGAAATTATTCGATTTTTGATGCAACAATTGGAGTTAACAAATAACTGGAAATTTAACCAAAGTTTCTTATTCTTTACAATTGAGTTTAAAACAATTTCTAAAGAACATAAAAAATATTTTATTATTAAAAATGGAAGTGACGTGTTCAATTGCCAGCAGGAAATATTAATTAGTGATCCAATGTCGTGTTGAAGTAATCGATAAAGAAACGATTCGATTAATAACTAATGTGATTGTAACTGTTATAAAAATATCTTGTGATATCAGATCACAATCTAATAAAATTAGAAGATAAAGATTAAAAATTATACTTATTTTACATAATTTGAAAAATGTAATTTAGTTTTCAATCATGTGAAATATTCAAGCACAGATAGAGTTGAGACACCAATTAAAATTCCAATAATAGAACCAAGATGACACAATAATTTTTCAATAGTGTAAATTTTCTCTTCTTTAATTACTTCCCGAATATTGGTTGGAACGACGTAACGGTAATACCTCGCGTTTGAATTTATTACTTGATTTAATGAGGAAATGAATATAGTTTCTTCACAACGTGCCAGACAGAAACAATCTTTTGCAGGATTTGTCTTAAATTGATTTTTTAAATAAACGTCTAGTGTTTCTTTAGCTGTAACTTCATTTGTGCACAAAGGCAACTCATTCCATTGCATGAATGGTAATCTAAAGAGAAAATTTTAAACTAGATTTTAAATTTGTTTTAAAATTTCATCTCATACTTGCAATTGAAGTGTTCTTCTTTCAGTTTTCTGTTGTAACATTGCTCTTCACATTTTGTTACTTCATCATTTGATTTACACGAACTTTTAGGAGTGTTTATTCGACTTATCTATAATAGCAATAAATATGTAATTTGTAATAAAAAATTCGTAATAAAAGTGTAATTACTGTTTGACGAGAAATGTACACAACATTAGCACGATTATTATAAACGAAGAAAACGTGTTTAGGGTGAAAAAAATGATTTTGCGATTGAATAAAATGCTAAATTAGAGAAACATCCTAACATTAAAACTAATAAATTGCAATATGCAACAGAAGAAATCTATTTTCTCACCGTTTCGTACTTTCCACATTTATTTTGAATAACAGGTTTAAATGTAAGATGCATATAATTTTGCTTATAAGAATATTGTCTATCATCTACAGACATTTTGACTAATTACTATATACACATATAAATACACAATGACAAACTAAAATTGTTTTACCTTTATTAAAAGCAGCACAAAGGCCAAACATTGTTAAAAGAGTAGATAAATTAACTGATATGAGATCTCGCATTTCCTGATGCTATTAATAAATTCACATTTATAAGTGAGATGATGTAGATGTTAATGATTTGTCTTTTTAAAATTGAAATGCCCTTTTACTTACCGGAAATTTATCATAACGATAATTATAGTTTTCTGTAATAGAAGATGCATTCCACAAGTTAACAGATTTGTTTGCAAACTCAGATGATTTGTGTAGTAAATCAATGAGTTGGTAATCATCACATGTAGTATTCAATTTCTTAGCTAAATTCCTTTTAGCACTTGTTATTTTCTTGTTATCTGCACATACAATAACGCGAGGAAAATGGATCACTTCATCCCGAATTAGAATAACATTAGTTATTAGTGGATAGTTAAAATAATAAACAATTATTTTGTATGTTTGATATGTTAAAATAAGAAATAAAACCGCACGTGCAAATTTTGTTATTCCATGTTGCTTTAAATGCGATTTTGTTAGATTCTTGATTTCTGTTTTAATTTTTTTAACTTCTTTTATATTTGAATTTTTATTTCTTGGTTTGCTGACTTTAATAGTAAGCAATTTCCAGCAGTGAATGAGTATTTCGACAATAATTAAGCATGACATGCCAAAATACAACCCAACGATGCCTCCAACATCACACATTAAAGAAATGGTACTATATGAAAATCGTTCTTTTAAGGTGCGAATATGATTATCAACCACGTAAATCTCAACACCTCCTTTGTCAGCTGGTATTGGATTGATAGTAGTTTCGCTTTGTACAGTTACATCACATAAATTGCGACATCCGCAGTATGTTACGGCATTATTTAAAAGAAGCATATGTTGTACATTTAATAGTTGTTTTCGTAAATCAGTTTGATTACAATCTGGCTTGTTCCTTGCTTCATAAAATGGATAACTGATACAATAAATTTACAGAAATCAAAACGTATTACATTTGGAGCTCGGGTAGTACTGGAGCAAACATTTACATTAATTGTACTGTATAGTAATAAATTACCTGCAATTTAATTTTTCCACGTAGCACGGACGTAAGCAGTCGTGTAAATTGTTGTCGCATGGATTTCTTACAGTGTTGAGAAAATGATACTGTAATGTAATTCAGAAAGTCGTACAAGGCAATTATTAATAATTTTACACAAAGTAAATACGAGAATAAAAATAGTAAAGAAAAAATTGCATTGAGACTGTTTTTCCCTACTAACAACAAACTAAATTATTTTAATATTTGATGTAATCTTCCTTTGCCGAAATATTGATTGGTTGAGTGATTTACTCAGGGCTTTTTTTGTAAAAAAATAGGTGCCGGTACTCAGTTGAGGTCATTAATTATTTGGGGTACAGGTCGAACCTCGTTATAACGAACTTGAAGGGACTCACAAATTTTGTTCCTTATAACGAGAGTTCCTAATACC